>RJWJ010004405.1:0-76249 GCA_004363605.1 Indri indri
CCACACTGCACTCTCCTTTCAGTTCTGCCCGCATGGGCTCCCTTGTTTTCCAAGATTAGTTTACAAATCTCCCCTCCATGCCCCCGAGCAATACAATCAAGTCCTGGAGTATGGGATTTGGCCTTGAAGCCTGTTCCCTGCTCCACCAAGTTGGATCCCTGACCGTGCCAGGGAGAAGCATGATGGTCCCAAGTTGCCCATGAAGTGCTCAAGCAGGTTTGATGTCCCTCTGCTTCAGGTTATACTCTGCTCTGATGGAGGAACCAGGCAAGCAGCAGCAGGGAGGGCTGGTGAGCAGGAAGCTTAGAGCATGAGCACCCTTTGGTCCCCTGCAGGTCTTTAAGAGGAAATTTATGATCCCCCACTCTCTGTGGAAGCTTCAGTGTGGTGGGCTCACCAACAGAGGGGAAGCAGCTGCTCCTGAAAGTCTTGGCTTAATTGTCCCCTGGGGCACCCATGCTGACTCATGTGGGAACTGCCATGGCTACATTGGCAGGTGTGGGCCAGGGAGGGGAGGAGGAGGAAAAGAGCCTGAATGGACAAGAACTGGCACTCTAGTCCCCTTTATCCCAAGGGGTTCCCCTGGCTTACAGCACTCTCCTTTCCTCTGAAGGGACCTACTGGCCCCTTGAGGCCACCGTATCTGGGCAGATGTTGGGAAATGTTTGTATGGGGACCAGTAACAAGAAAACTGAAGGGCTGAAGCTCCCTGGGGAGGACAAAAACAGTATGGCACCTGCCACCTTGGCTGGTCTGTCATGAGGGGGAAGTGGCCCCAAGAGGGCTGGTAGCCCAGTGCTCTGTTCTCAAGCAGCTCCCAGTTTACTGGTGGCAGCAACTTTCAGGCTCATGAGGGTAGGGAATCTCTCCAACAGTTTGGGAGCCTGCAGTCTGCCAGAGATGTGAGGGGAGGAAGAACAAACACTCCCACCTACGCTTTCCTCAGGACTCCAAATTCCTCAGGCGTTGGTCTCCACCAAAATCTTGCTCCTTCTTGTTTGGCTCCATAACTTCTTCTCACGGTGGAATCTCTGGTGGGTTCTGGCACTTTTCCCTTGAAATTACAGCTGGGCTATGTTTTCTTTCATCCAAAACTTTTCCTTCTTTCTCAGATGATCTGGTGACCGATGTCTCTAGTCAGCCATCTTCGCCAAACTTCCTAAGTTGGAACTTTCTTTCCTATTCTGCATATCTACTTTTTAACTTTTTAAAAATTCTTTACTTCTTTATTTCTCTTTGTGAACTCTAGATATTTCTGTATTCTGGTTCGCTGGTTATATTTTTAATTACTTTATATATCTAGACTACTGTTTAACCCATTTATAGAGTTTATTTATTTTAATGACTACGTCTTTCATTTGTATTAATAGAATCTCCATTTGGTTGTTTCAAAGATTTTTCTTTTCTTTTTTCATGCTTCCTTATTTGATTTTTAAAAATTTCCAATTCCCTTTTATGATTTTATTAATTTTAGCATCCTTCATATATATATATATAAAGGTTGAATATATATATATGAACATATATATATGAATATATATAAAGGTTGAAACTATACACACATACACACACACACACACACACACACACACACACACACACAGACATACACCCTTATATCACCTGAAGTTCTTGGGTGTTTAGTCTTGCTTTTTGGTGACTCATGACTCTCACTCATGCATGTTAATTTGTTTCCTTGTATGTTTGTGTGATTATGGATTTTGATTTCACTATATTTCTCTCTGAGAATCCTGTGAAGCCTAGGTTGAAGGTGTATACCTCCAAAGGTTTTCTATTTACTGCTGCCAGGTATCCCAGGGTCAATTTTGTTTTTGGTTTAGAGCTTTATACCACAGGACAGCATACATTAAAATCTCCAGTCCAACTCTATGACTCTTAATTTTTAATGCAATTTGTTTTCACCATCTTTAACTCAAAACAAGATGTACAAACTTCAGTGTTTGTAGGTGAATTTTACCTATTATACTCTTTTATATAAAGTCAGGCTTTATGAAGGTGTTCTCAGTTTCAACATGAGAGAACATAAGGACTTAGTATTTTTTCCCAATGTGGACTTAAAACCTATGTCTGCAAATTATTGGGACTGGAAATTTTTTCCCCACCCCATAGCTTTATGGTCGCTATTCTAATTTAATGGGTTTTGTTTTGGGCACATTCTTTGTTTTAAGACTCTTGTTCCCCGTTATTTCTTGTGAGCTCAGTCTTGCATTCAAAGTTTCCATTATGCAGGTATTTGATAGTGTAATGCTTTTCAGGTTATTTAAGCTACCGTATTGTCAGAAAACAAAAAATCGTATAGGTCATTTTTACATTTAAGTTTTACATTAAACTTCAATGGTCCTTTGGCAGCTTTTATGTTAGTCCCTTTCCTGTACTACTCAGAATTTTAATAGCCACCATGCTATAAATATTTGGGGTTTTCTCTTAGAGTGAGACATTTCCACAGTGAAATATTTCAAAACATGACTCACTACTGTTTTTAGTATATGTTGAATTTTTAAAAAGCATTCCATCTTATATTATAGTGATGATATCGATATTATTACCTCATTTTACAAACACAGTTCTGCTTTAGCACGTCAACATATGAATCAGGAAGTTACGATTGCCACAAGCCTTTATTCAAGGGGAAATGAGAATGCCTACCAAAGTGAGGTCTACTTACAAAAATGTATTTCTTGTTATTTTATTCCAAACAGTTAAAGACTCGATGCCTTGGATTTTTCTACTGGCATCTTAATTTACTCACGGATATATATTAACACAATGATAGCATCACAAAGGACTGTTAAAATAATTTATTCTAGAGATTATCAACTCTAGTTTTGTGACACACCTTTGGGGAACTGTGTAGTAAATCCCCTTTTAAAAATTAATAATGGTGTACACATGATTCCAAATTATTTGATTTTTAAAAATTTTTTAAACAAATTAGAACAGGATTCCAGGTTATGTTAAAATGCCAGTCTCACTCGTGCACTTTCTGATACTCTTACTTGAGCAGGAGGAAAGGGACTCCGGTTTAACCAGTATGTGGGTAATTGTGCACAGCCCTGGGGCTGCTCACAGGAGTGTGTGATATCACTTTTCATTTGTATTGTGAAGGAAAGATAAAAACTATGGAAAACCATTTGTCTAACCCAGCATATTCATTTTGCAGATGCAGAAACTAAGGCCCTATGAGATTTCACACCGTAAGTTAGTGATTGAGATGAGATTTGAATTCGGGTCCTCTAAGTTATAGTTTCGAGTACTTTCTACTACACTATAATGAAAAGTGAATATTTTAATAACATCTCAATGGAAGACAGAGCGCCACTTGGTTATATCAGGCATTCACATTTTTATCGCTGCATTGAAGCACGCTCTCTTTCCATCAGATTAAAACTGACAGAGATAAAACAATTTTGGGCAGATTTCCTTGGGTTGGCTCCAGGGCCTCTAATCTGCATTTCATCATGATACCAGCACATGTTTCCATCATTGGTACACCCGTCTGCATCAGCCAGGATGTTAATCACATGCTAACCCAATTTCCTCTATGAATTTATTACTTACTCTTCATTTAAGTTCATGAAACCCAACATGAGCCCTAAATAAGCATTACAACCTTAACGAGAAGATCTTGGCTCAAGAATTGTGCCCAAGAGGCAACATAACCTAAAGAAGGCTTAGGAGCAGTAGGGGGAAAAGTCAGTCTCGCAATGATACCTTGGGGACTCTCTGCAAAAGAAGATTATAATGAAAAATTTTGTTAGGTTACATGGTAGAAGTTGAAATATACGAGCAAGTCATGATTTGGCAATAAAATACAGTCCTTGTTTTAACTCTGTGCAGCTCAGTTGTACCAAGTTGATCCATGATTTCCAAAATTAGAGATATGGCCTTCGGAAAAGAGTAGAAGATGGTAGAGAGCATAGAAGGCAAATGGAAGCTATAATGGGAAGGCATTTTGGAAGCAGAGTCCAAATGCAAATTGGTTGTTAGAGAAACTATTCAGATCCATCTGGTGGCTGCATGTGATGAATACTAGAAATCCCATCAATGGATATTCATTTTGGCAATGGCAAAGGAAAGTAAAACAGAACAAGTCAGGCCACCAGAGTGTGGATGTTGGACTCAAACCCTCTTGCAAATGTGCAGCAAACACCCATCCCATGTTTTAGCTAGTAATCATGAAAAGGGGGAGATTTTTAGTTAAAAAAAAAAAAAAAAAAGGAAGAAGAAGTGTCAGAGACATGATAACTACATTACATAACTGAGGGGGCAAATGAAATGTCTCTTTGTTTGCTGAGTTTCCAGATTGTCTGTCTACATTGATTTATTCATTCATTCCACCTACATCTGTTCCTGAGCACCTGCTATATGTCAGGCACAGTACCAGGCACTTGGGATACAAGACAATAGAACTACATTTCAGCCCACAAAAAACTCTCAGTCTAATGGGGGAAATAGACCCTAAACAAATACAATGAAGTCATAGAGATAAGAACTAAGATATATCTATCATTAGCTATGCACTTACTACTTGCCAGATGCTGCTTTAAATAATTTACATACATTATCTCATTTAATTCTCCTAAATATCCTATTGGGTAAGTATAATTATTTCCCCCATTTCATAATAAGAATATCAAGGCACAGAGAGGCTAAGAAACCAAAGTCATATAGCTAGTAAATGGCAGAGCTTAGATGTGAACCCAGGAAATCTGGCTTAGAACCCAAGCTCTTAGCTATTATGATATGCTCTCTCTTGAATTAAAAGATAATGTGAAATATCAGAGGGAAAGCCATTCTATATACTGTATGGGTAGAAGGGTGTCAGGGTGATAAAAATGTTAATGATAACACAAGGAAGGTTTTTCTGGGAAGAAGTTCCCTGAGTTAGATCCCAAAGAAGGTCTGGAGAAGAATAGCATGGGGAAAACCAGGCAGAGGAGGTGGCATGAGCAAAATCACTGAGGCTTAAAATGGAATTGCATATTTGTTTCTGGAACCTCAGGATACCTCAGATGGCTGCACCAGCGATTCGAAGAGGTAAGTAACAGGAAACAACACTGAAGAAGGAAGAAGGGGCAAAGGGACCAGATCATAAAGGACTTTGTGTGCATATGTGAAGAATTCCAAGTTTATCTGTGGGACGAGAGAGAGCCACTATAGGGTATTAAGTAAGACAGAAACCAGATTAAATGTGCCTTTTCACAGAAGTACTGAACCATAGTGCAGAGCTGAGATTGGTAAAGGAGGGGAAGAAGTAAGGCCAGAAGAAAAAAGAACAATTAGAGGACCTTAGAAATAGTCTAGGATGAGCATCGCCCTGATACCAAAACCAGAGAAGGACACAAACAAAATATAAAACTACGAGCCAATATCCCTGATGAATACAGATGCAAAACTCCTCCACAAAATACTAGCAAACCAAATTCAATAACACATTGAAAAGATCATTCACCATCGTCAAGTGGAGACCATCCCAGGAATGCAAGTATAGTTTAACATATGCAAATCAATAAATGTGGCACATCACATTAACAGAATCAAGGACAAAAACCATATGATAATTTCAATACATGCTGAAAAAGCATTCAATAAAATTTAACATCTCTTCATGATAAAAACTCTTAACTAATTGGTTATAGAGGAATATACTTCAACACAATAATGGCCATATATGACAAACCCCCATCTAACATCTAACTGAATGGGGAAAAGTTGAAAGCTTTTCCTCTAAGATCTGGGACAAGAGAAGGACACCCACTGTCACCACTTTTATTCAACACAGTACTAAATGTTCTAGCCAGAGCAATTAGTCAAGAGAAATAAATAAAAAGCATCTGAATTGGAAAAAAGGAAGCCAGATTGTCCCTGTTTGCAGATGACATGATCATATATATAGAAAACCCCAAAGATTCAACCAAAAAAACTGTTGAAACTAATAAATGAATTTAGTAAAGTTGCATGATAAAAAAATTGACATGCAATATTAATAGCATTCCTATATGCAAATATAGGAATGTATTACATAAATATTTATATAACATATAATGTTTATATTTATATAAATTACATATTTATATAATAAATATCAGAAAAAGAAATCAAGAAAGCAATTCCATTTACAATAGCTACAAAAAAATAAAATACCTAGGAATCACCTTAACCAAGGATGTGAAAGATCTCTACAATTAAAACTATAAAACGATGAAAGGAATTGAAGCAGACACAAATAAATGGAAAGATATCCCATGTTCATGGATTAGAAGAATAAATGCTGCTAAAATGTCCATATTACTCAATGCAATCTACAGGTTCAATGCAATCCCTATCAAAGTACCAATGATATTCTTCACAGAAATAGAAAATTTATACGGAAATGCAGTAGACCCTGGATAGTCAATGCAATCTTAAGTAAAAAGAAGCATCACAAAAACTGACTTCGAAATATACTACAAAACTATAGTAACCAAAACAGCATAATACTGGCATAAAAATAGACACATAGACCAATGGAACACAATACAGAACCCAGAAATAAATCCATGCATTTACAGATGACTGATTTTTTGAAAGAGGTGCCAAGAACACACATTAGGGAAAGGACAGTCTCTTCAATAAGTTGTACTGGGAAAACTAGATATCCACATACAGAAGAATGAAACTGGACCCCTATCTCTCACCACACACAAAAGTCAAGTCTAAATGGATTAAAGACTTAAACGTAAGATCTGAAACTATGAGATTACTAGGAGAAAACATAGGGGAGATGCTTCATGAAATTGGATGGGGCAAGCATTTCCTAAATAAGACCTCGAAAACACAGGAAACAAAAGCAAAAACAGATAAATAGGATTATGTCAAACTAAATATCTTTTCACAGCAAAGGAAATAATCAATAGAGTAAAGAGACAACCTACAGAGTAGGAGAAAGTATCTATAAATGATGTGTCTGACAAGGGGTTAATATTCAGAATATATAAGGAACACAAACAACTCAATAGCAAAAAATCAAATAATCAGATGTTAAAATGGGCAAAAGATCTAGATAGACATTTCTTAAAAGAAGACATACCAATAGCCAACAGATATGTGAAAAAATGCTCAACATCATTAATCAACAGGGAAATTCAAACCAAAATCACAATGAGATGTCATCTCACCTCAGTCAGAATGGCTGTTAATCAAAAAGACAAAAAATAAATGCTGTTGAGGATATGGAGAAACAGGAACTTTTATGCACTGTTGGTGGGAATGTAAATTAGTACAGCCATTATGGAAAACAGTATGGAGTTTCCTCAGTAAATTAAAAATAGGCCAAGTATGGTGGCTCATGCCTACAATCCCAGCACTTTGGGAAGCCAGGCAGGCAGATAGCTTGATCCCAGGAGTTTGAGACCAGCCTGGGCAACATAGTGAAACCCTGTCTCTAAAAAAAAAAAAAAAAAAAAAAAAAATTAAAAAATTAGCTGGGCATGGTGCTGCACACCTGTAGGCCCAGCTACTCTGGAGGGTGAAGCAGGAGGATTGCTTGAGCTCAGGAGTTCAAAACTGCTGTGGGCTATGATTATGCCCTTGCACTTCAGCCTGGGTGACAGTGAGAACCCATCTCATAAATAAATAAACAAACAAACAAACAAACTACCATTTGATCTAGCAATTCTGTTACTGGGTATATATCAAAATGAAATAAATCATTCAAAAAGATATCTGCACTCCCATGCTTATTGCAGTGCTATTCGTAATGCCAATATATGGCATCAACCTAAAGGCCCATCTACAGATAAGTTAAAAAAGAAACTGTGGTGTATACATACAATGGAATATTATTCAGCCACAAACCAGAAGGAAATCCTGTCACCTGCAGCAACATGGGTGAACCTGAAGCATAGTACGTTAAGTGAAATAAGCCATGTACAGAGAGACAAACACTGTATAATCTCATTCACATATGGAATCTAAAAAAGTTGAATTCACAGAAATAGCAGAATAGTGGTTACCAGAGGCTGGGGAGGGCTGGGAGAGTGAGTGAACAGGAGAGGTTGGTCAATGGCTACAAAGTTACAGTTAGACCAGAAGAATAAATTTTGGTGCTTTATTACACAGTAACAGTGACTGTAGCAAATAGCGATGTAGGATATACTTCAAGATAGCTAGAAGAGAAGATTTTGAATGTTATCACCACAAAGAAAGGATAAATGTTTAAAGTGATTGGTATGGTAAGTATCCTGATTTGGTCTTTACATAATGTATACGTGTAATAAAATATCACATTGTACTGTATAAATATGTACAATTATTATGTGTCAATTATACATTTAAAAACCAACCAAAAAGGAAAAATAAGAAGAAATAGTCTAGGATGATGGTGATTGGTTTGGTGGGGTGATAAAGATAGATGATGTGATGCTAGATAGGAAGTAATACAGGAGCATGGAGGATTAAATTTCAGGATAATATTAAACTTCCGTTCCACTTTGCTTTGAATTCTTAAACTCTGTTGGCATCCAGGAGAATTTTTTTTGGTAGACTGGGGAAAAAGCAGGTTTGAAGAAACTGACATGGTCCCATGGGAATGGTTCTTGCTCTACAGCCTTTTTGAACAGAATGCAGCAATCAGTTGGATTTGACTCGATTACCTTGTACCTAAAAGATACGTTATAATCAATAATTAAACAGAATCCAGAATTACAATGCAATTGGGTCATTTAAAGTCATAGATATTTCTTAGCAAAACCCTTCAAAATGTTATCAATATTCCCAGTCGTGGTTCTGTGCAGTTTTGGGTAGGAAATGACTCAAATCTCCCAAGTTTTTCATGATTGAAATATTCAATCAGATAACACCAGGGTGAAAATAATGAAGCCTTGAGAGGATGTGTTTCATCAAGTAGAAAATAATTTTAAAGGCGTTCTTAAGGATGCAAAAGCGACTGTGAAAAAATACTGACTTCCTGCCAAAAAGGGGATTATTCCAGCTCACCAGAAAAAGGAAAAATAAAAAAAAAGATGACACCTGTTGGCAGTTTAATGCTCATATGAATTCTGTTTTCGGGCTGGAAATTATGCATCAACAAAAATATAAATACAATTTTTTTCACAGCTGTGTAAGTGAAAAAACATATGTTGAGAAATTAGAGATGACTATTATCCATTATTCAAAATTTCCATGGCCACTGAGTAAATCCAGTGTTGGAATTAGAAATGTATGACGCTTTTTAATTAATTTACATTGCTGGGTGATGAAATGCCGCAAATAACCACAACACTGAAAACTCTTCCCTGTTCTCCTTAAAAAATGCTCTGCTGTTCACGGGACCAGCATGGCTGCTAATTTTCTGGCTTCCCCTGGAGAAAATTGAAGCAGGATTTGTGCAGTTGAAAGAGGCAGGTGGGCCAAGGCCACCCCGAAGCCTTCCCCCACGTTCAGAGGTGGCCTCCTAACAAGCTCCTCAACCCGTTAATGAATGAGAAATACCATGCAGGATTTAAAGGAGACTAAGGAAGCAGAATTAGTTAAAGAAGTATTTCTTAAAGGCTCTTTTCTATTGCCTAGAAGTATGACAGGTGTTAAATCAGAGGTGTTACTTACCACTCCATGTGACCTTAACCAAATTACTTTTCTTTTTTCAGTTTAGTTGTTCTCATGTGTAAAATGGGGGTTAGTATCGACTGGCTTCTCTGATATTTCCTCTGGCTCTAAAACCTTGATTCTCTAAGTTAAGATCACAGCCTTCAAGGAGCTCAGAGTTGCACAAAATCGGTAAGACTAGCATATATAAGGTGATGAACTAAACTAATAATAAAAACAACAAAGCTAGAAGTACTAGAGGAATGACTATTTACTGAGTGCTCGGATGCACTGCTCACCGTACTACCACTTTGTTGTCATATAACATCAGTCCCACTCTCCATCCACAACTCCATGCAGTCCTCAGAGCCACCCTGTGGCATGGGTTCCGTCACATAGTGCTCAAAGGACCTGACATAGCTAAAACTACAGAGTGGGACGCAGTCAAGCTGGGAACTGAGTTGATGCCTTGCTGACCGGGGCACCCCAACTCTGAACCACTGCCCCATACTGCCAGGAACCATGACAGGAAAGCATTTCTGAGGTTTGTTTTAATCCCAACATGAAGTGCGGTTATAAGAGGAAGGTCCCAAGGCCAGTTCTGAAAATTGATCTTAGCACCGCCACGTGGCACTTGTGTGGAGTTGGGCCTCTTTCCTCACCTGTGAACTGGAGCCATCAGTATTCACTCAATAGGGGTGTGTCGGGGCGTAAGTAAGAGAATATCAAGGGCGTGGCACAATGCTTCTCATACGATACGTAAACAAGAGGTATCTTCTTTCCTCTTACACTCCTCCTTTCCTGTCGTCTCATTTCTTTCAGGGTCTGACCAATTTCTTTCAAGTTCTCTGCTTATTCTATTCGTGCCTGAGGTTTGTCTGTAGAGATTTCAAATGTTTAAAGGCATCATTTGGTCCAATCGCCTGCCCATACTTGAAACATGCCCTCATATAGACTCTTGCACTGATCCTGGGCCAGGCTTAGAGGGTCCTGATTAGCACATGCCATCTCCCTCGAAGGCAGAGAAAGTGAGAGACAGGCATTTGCAAACTGCAGTCCTTCATTAGCCTGTCTGCAAATATTGACATTACAATTTTCCGGTCAACTTTTCCCCCATCCAGCTGTCCCTCGGCTCTTCACTTGTGACCTGCAGCCACCCTCTCTTCCCATTCAGCTTCCTCAAGTCACTCTACCTTGTCAAATGTGGCCAGTTGTGTTTAGTGATGCCATAAGCAAAGCATATGTTCAGTGAAGGCAAGAAAATTGAGTGACTGACCTGAGTCCTGCCATTGAAGACCATATCCTACCATCAATGCAGGGGCCTGGAGTTGAAAAATGCAACATCTTTGGATGTGTGCAGAGAAGCAAACTATAAACAACATTGAACTTGGATTCAGAAAAAAAGGTAGATCTAATAAATATCTATTATGTACCAGACTTAATTTTCACCAAAAAACTTAGTAGTTTACACTTAGCATGCACGAAGTACATTCCAGCACTTTAAAAATATTAACTCGTTAAATCCTCACAACTTCGTGAGATATACAGGATTAATTTCATCGACTTACAAATGAGGACTCTGAGCACAGAGGGGTTAAGTCATCTGCCCAATGTCACACCACTAGTGAAGGGAAGAGGCAAGATGTGAGCCCAGCAGTGTGGGTTCTGAATCCAGGCTCCAGCCACTGTGCTACACTGCCTCTCAGTCAAGGGGCAGCAGGAATTTCTTAGGCAATGGGACTGGGGAAGCAGAGTGAGTGTGTATACTAGGATGTAGCTCCCAGCCATGAACATTCAGCATGTTGTGGGCATCCATCAGAGTGATTTATAGAAGGGAAGGAGAGTGTTGACTGATCTGGCCAATTGGTTAAAGGAGTAGACTATTAAGATCTGGTCTTTTGTGCTCTTATTATGTTATTATTATTATTCTCATTACAAAGATGAATAAACCAAACACAGAGAAGACACATAACTTGTCCAAGGCAGGGCTTTAAACCAGGGATATATGGTAACTCACCTAGTCCACTCTTCTCTGAACTTTCCCAATGGCATGAAGTCTCCCCAAACTAGGTCAATCTTTATGTGCAGAATCTTGAGAACCAATGCTGCCTTCCTAAGACACAGGCATTGTCATCGTTTCACATAGGTATTGTCTCAAAAGGATAGGCACGACATCCAGAAAGCAGGGAGTAATTCACAGTTTATACAGAGCCCAGAGCAATAAGGATGCTGCACACAGAACCGGTGCTTAAAGTATACGTGTTGAGTTCTGGTGAACATTCTAGCTATGTGATAGAGGCTGGAAAGTTGTAGCATTAGGAATAAAAAAGCACTCCACAGAGGCAGAGGGCATGCTTGCCTCATTCAGTAGCCAAGAGCAACAAATACTTGGCATATATGCTACCCCTTGCCTCTCTTGTGCCCTTAAAAGGCTTAAATAACTAACAAAGGGCCATCAACATGACTTGACCTTAGCGCTCTTTCAAACTTCCCAGTGAGGTATTCCCAGCAGCAACTACCCATTGGTTAGATAAGCAATGTATGAGTAAAACCCACTTTCCATCCCTGAATAACCTGAGAATGGTCTCAATAAGGGTATACATGTAATCCCATGTCTAATGTGATGCAATCGATAGGATCTTTGCATAATTTTGCAATGTCGTTTCACATCTGCCTTTCCAATTGAGGGAACTTGAGAGTTCATGTGTGGTTGACAGGCAAGAAAGAGTCTTCTAGAAGGGGAAAAGTCAGAGCAACAGGCCGGGCCTGTCATCCTGACATTGATCTATGGAGCAAAATGATGGGTTTGAGGCGACTTTGAGTAGGAGTAGCCTTAAACCTGTGGGACTTAGTCCACCTGAGTTATCCTTCTCAACCCCTAAACCTCTCCAACTGAGAGGGGCACTGCTAAGCCCCCACTCCAAGGTATCCAAGATAACCTTGTCAGAGGGCTCATTTCAATGTACTCTGTGACTGTGTAGCTCCCACCTCCAAAAGCCCTCTGTGGCCCTCCATGGCCTGCTGAATAAAAACCAAGCTCCTTAACCTACCAAAGATATTACAATCTCAGTTCTCCTAGTCTCAACTGTGAGGCTCTCAAAACTTAGTTCAACATATTTAAATTCCACAGGTAGAGTAGACTTCCTGCAGGTCCCCAAATGAGTTGTGTGACTGTGGGCAAGTTCCTTAAACTCTCTGTTCTTTGCTTACTTCACTTAGACTATCACCTGGCTCTGAGTATGCACTCAATAAATGTCAGGCTATTATGTGTATTTTTGGTTGTGTGTGTGATGGTGTAATGATATGCGTGTTTTTTCTGATATGTCTGTCGTATGTTTATGAATGTGTGTCTGTTCCATGGCCATATGCTGTTTGTCTGTGCTTGTCTGCTTCTATCTCTGTCTCTGTCTCTCTCTTAAGCTCTCAAACCCTATACCAAAGTCCAGAAAGAGTATTTTCTTCGTGACAAAGACTCTGGGCAGAGACCTCTCCCAGGCTGTGTTGGTTAGTACAAAGCTCTGCTCGCACAAGGAATTCTCTGCACCCACAGAAGAATGACAGGAGTGGAGACGCTGTGCTCATAAAAGCAGAGTTTGTCCCCCAAGCCCTTGTCCTGGCTTCTCTTATCTTAATCTTTGTTCCCACAGGCAGATATGGGGTGCTCCCCATAGCTGATTGTGGTTACATTTTTCAGGGGGGCAAACCCACTGGGCCTTTTGTTTCTTTTGCTCTCAGGGTTCAGTTAGGATGGTGTTGATTGGCCCTCTCTGATATTCAGCTGTAAGAGTTTGTTAAAATGGCAGATGAGTGAAGTAAAAACTATTGTGGGCTTCATTCTATTTCAGCCAGTAGCATTTCATACTCAGGAAAAAAAAACGGAACTATTTTTAATTCCAATTTTGGTTTAGTCTCCCTCTCCACCTGTTTTTTTACTTCAACTCTGTCAAAATGAAAGCTGAAGATTAGCCAGGACAGAAAACTTAGGAGAACATTTCTAGCCATGTATCAGAGACCAAGGTAAGTGCGCTTCCCACTGACGGATGTACAAACCGGGGTGGGGGTGGTTAGTGGTGGTTTATTCTTGGTTTAAGATGTAGGATCATTCCAATAAACATTCTGTTTTCACTTCCGCTTCCATATTCTCTAAATAAGAGCTGTTGTAGATCAAGATGGTGCAGGAAGCATAAAGGAAGGGAGGAAGGAGGGCTGAGAAGATGGAGAGAAGAGAGGGGAGAGAGAAAGTCCTCACAGGAAAGTCCCTGCCCTTAGTCACTGGGCAGGCTGCCATACGTTGCAGAATGCTTGGTCTTACTGCCTCTCTTGCCTTGCTCCTTTCCGGAGAAGGAGCTTTTGCATGCTCCCGGCATCAATCCAGGAATGAAACTTTGAAATTAGTAAATTTGGCAATTTTATTAAAAATCAGAAGCTTAATGGGAAACAGTCACGTTGCGAATTGCACAGCCTTTGGTCACCTTGCTGGCTCCCTCATTCCCCAGGAATCTATTTTCTCTCTCGGTCTGACCTTCCATTGCAAGATCTCCCTGCCCCCAGCAGCCTCCTGCAGAGCGTGGTCCAGCCTCCCTTACCAAGCTGGGCTGCTTCCCCCGATTCTCCTACTGCCCACTCTCCCTGCAATTCTGGGGAGGGGGTAAACTGCCCTCTTGCCCAGTGCCTGCCACAGTGTCTACCACATAGGTGGTGCTCATTAAATGATGGAGGAATCAACACACAGATGGGTGAATGCAAGCAGATTGTCCACTAGTATAAGATGACCCAAGTAACTGATACAAAGTAGAAAGTGCTAGATGCTTTCAAAGAGACTTAAACTCAGTGCCAGGAGAAACAGCACAGCACAGTGGTCAAGAGCAAGGGCTGTGGCTTTACACACACCTGTGTACAGTTCAGGTACCTAAACTGAGTACTACCCATCATTTACCAGCCATGGGCTAGTTTCCCTTATCTTGGGAAAGGGAATAATATAATAATATTAATGCTTATGAGAAGCAGTACCTACTTATTTTCCTGTCACTATGTTTCACAGTACTGAGAATAAGCAGAAATGATTACTGGCTCGAGGAATATTTGCTCTTGAAAGATAAGAATGAGAGCAAACTAAAACAGCTCATCAAGACTCACATCAGTGACCTCATGTTGCTGAGCCCCCCAATCCAAAGCAATTATGTTGTAAACGCTACACAATCCCCACCAGTTCCCCAGCCCTAAGACTCTATACCTCCCTTACCCTGAACCTCCCCTCTGAGATACTACTCATCTTCTGTTGAGGTGGTGCTCTCCTTGCTGTTATAGTTTTATGAACATACCTTTGCTTAACCAACAGGTGTTTTTGGTCGTTTTGGGGGGGATCTGACAGTTGACCCTACTTCAGAGACTATTTGGAAGGATTGTACCAGATAAGGAAAGAAAAGCATTTAGCTCATGCCTAGCACTTGGTAAATACTCTCTAAAGAATATTCATCATTGCTTTCACTATGATTAGGGAACACACATTACACTAGCCATTCTTTCAACAATCTCCATTGAACTAGTACACTGGGTGGTGGGTGGCACGTTCTAGTCACTGGAGATACAGAGATGAGTATCTCTCTGAGGAGCCTGTGACTTAGAGGAGAAAATAGATGGGGAAAGTCAAAGTTGTAATGGAGTGTGATAAGCCAAGGTTGAAGGGATGCACAAGCAAAAGGTTAGTGTAAGGAAAGGAGTTATTGCTTTGTCTTGGAGGTGGTGACACTAGGCTGTAGGAGTGGAGGAGAGAATGCTCATGGCCTGAATCCTGGAGGTTGAATAGAAGTGTTCCAGACAGCCAGGAATATGGGATAACGAAAGCTGTTCATTGAGAGGAGACAGGATGGGTGGCACCAAGGGGCATAGGGTACAACTGAGATGCATGGAGGAACTTAACCTAGTTCTACATGGGGGGAATTGAGAAAGAGGCTGCAGAGATGGGCCAGTGCTTATCACGGAGGGCTTTCATAAATGTGAAGGATCTTAGGTCTAATTTTGAGGAAAGAGAATCGTTGCAATCCTAACAGTTAAAGACTATTGAGTGTTTACTATAAGCCAGATTTACTATAAGCCACTTTATATACTTAATGCTTTGTATACATTAACTTCATTTAATCCTTACAACAACCTTAATTTCTCCGTTTACTATCATTTTCATTTTACTTAAGAGGAAAATTAAGCAACAAAGAAGTTAAGTAACTTGCTCAAGATTACACAGCTCAAAAGTGACAAAGCCAGGATTTGAACACAAGCCATCTGGCTGCCAAGACTGTGCTACCCTAAACTATCTCTGATGGGATCAGATTTTTGTTTGAGAATAATCACTCTGACAGCAAAGGGATTAGAAATACAAGGGGCTGAAACTGGATGCATAAGGAAAAGATGGACAGTGGGTCTTATGCAAAGGAGTGCTCCACAGGTTTTAAAGAATAACGTGACCAATTGAGTGTGAATTTATGAAAAGACCACTAAGACGGCCACAGGTGTGAACGATGGAGAGAAACAATTTGGGTCCTGGGAGTCCAGCAAGTTAGAGACCATTGCAATCTCCTTGGCCAGAGGTGATTATACCTGCAATTCCACTTTGGAATCCAGAAGAGGAAATGCGTCTAGACTCTCATTATTCCCACATATTTACTCACATCTCAGACCCAAATTACGTCACGGGCCAGGAGCTTCAAGCCAGCATACGTGGGCACCGCTATTTTCAGGAAATGTCAGGCAAAACTAACTGCTCCACCGAGAAGTTTCCTAACCATAATTGATGTGTTCAACCTCAGCAGCTGTTTACACAACTTTGCGGGCACCCACAGGAATAGCAGCAGTGGAGAGTGCTGCTAAGTGATGGCGTGCATTAGACTAAGATAAGACAGCCTGTGCATCACCTGTTCCTTCACATCTTATTACCTGGCTATTAGATGGCACATCTGTAATCTGCTGCAATCACAGGTAGGCCAGGTGGGGATGGCACTGGGACCGTGATGAATGGGATTCTGTCTGCATCACTGGAATGTTCCATAAATGGCTGCTGAATCCTGGGGCCATTTTCATAATTGATAGAGAGATAAATCGTGCTGTACATCTCCAGAGACAGTGTCTTTCTCTTCCTCGCTCTCTCTTCACCCATTCTCCTCTCTCTGTCTCTCTCCCCCCTCCCTCTTTCCCCATTCTCTTTCTGTCTCCTCTAATTCAGTACGGTTAGAAAAATTTCTGCTCAATTCCTACATTTAACTCTAATGTGCTACCTTTTCATATTATCTAGGCTCAGCAAAGCTCAGAGATGCAGGTAAATAAGGACCAGCCAAGTTTCATTTTCAAGGCTGGGGTGGGAGTGGGGCGGGAGCCAGGTGTAGGAGAAGAGTGCGCTCCATGTGCTATGATTCTTGAAGTCCAATGTTTGGCATGAGCATGTCTAAAAGCTATTTGACTAGCGGCTTCCTTTCCTGTGGAGCAGCTGATGACACTGATGGTCTGCAGAAGACACTTTGGAAAACCCTGACCTACAGGATGTGGCCTGGGCTCAAAGCTGACCTCTGTGTACTGTAAGGAGATTCTATTAGAACGGATTTGTGTGTGCCTATTTTTTCTGTGTTAAACAACAAGCCTGTTCTGCTTAATTTGGTTAGCTGCCCAACTTAGCTTAGCGACTACAACGTTGGACATGAGACACATCCAAAGGGACACCTTCTAAGATGTTGTGATTAGTGGCTGGGATGTGAGGAGCTTGACTGGTGCTACACAAAATGATGCACTGAAATCTGTGTTTCTTCCTGCTGGGGGAAATCTGTTTTCAATACAAACCAAAGTCAAGTAGTCGTACTTCCTACCTGAAGGAGAAAACTAGAACCCCCTTCCCATCTTCATATCTCATCTTCCACATCTGCAAAATGGGATCCAGAGTAGCACCTCCCTTCCTATGGTATAAGAGTTACGTGATATGACACACTTAAAACATCATGCCAGAGGCTGGGCGCGGTGGCTCACGCCTGTAATCCTAGCACTCTGGGAGGCCGAGGCAGGTGGATCGCTCAAGCTCAGGAGTTTGAGACCAGCCTGAGCAAGAGTGAGACCCCATCTCTACTAAAAAAATAGAAACAAATTAGCTGGACAACTAAAAATATCTATAGAAAAAATTAGCCAGGCATGGTGGCGCATGCCTGTAGTCCTAGCTACTCGGGAGGCTGAGGCAGAAGGATCGCTTGATTCCAGGAGTTTGAGGTTGCTGTGAGCTAGGCTGATGCCACGACACTCTAGCATGGACAACAGAGTGAGACTCTGTCTCAAAAACAAACAAAAAACCCCCGTCATGCCAGACACAATGAAAGCTCTGTCAGTGTTATCATTAGCCTGTCTTTAACTTTTGTTGTAACTATTTATGCTTATGTCAACTTTTTGGGTGAGTCACACAGTGTTCTCATCGCAGAAAATTGTTTTAATTATCTTCAAGAATTAATGAAGTTCCTAATATGTAACTTCACATTTTGTTAGACGTGGGGGTCTGGGTTGGGGAACTGTTAAGTTTCAGTATTTCCAAGGGGCATAACCAGGTAAGCAGGTCTCCATATGAAATGTAGTTTTAAGTGAGTTGGGTCCTGCCCTGGTGTGTGGCAGGCAACAGCTCCTGTGTTACATGCTATTTGGGTGCAGAATGGGCACAGTCGCAATCCAGCGTCCAGAGGTGGTGGCTGTGAGAGTTGCTCTGCTGTCCGTTGGTGGCACCTGCTGTTTAGAGGCAGCCAATCCCCCACATCCCTGAGCTCGCAGGGTGCCGCACACGGGCTCTGCTGTAGGTGCTGTGCCTCAAGCGGCCCGCCCTGCTGCCCTCCCATGCTCTGGGTGCTGAGATGGAGGAAGTGCCAACAGGACTTTGGCCACTGCTGTCCAGGCAGACATGGGGAGTTGGGGCTGAGAGGCAGGTGGCCCCTGGAGGGGGAGAACCAGGAAGCCACATGGGTGACAGAGCAGAGCAGATAAACGCCTTGTCTACACTCTCCCACCTCACAGGAACTCCTGGTTTCCAGGAATCCATATTTCAGAGGCCCCCAGGAAGACAGAGAATGGCATACTGGCAGGCAGGGGACAGGCAGCTGATTTACTCACTGCCTGTATTGTTTCTGCTTTCTGAAAACATTACATCGAGGGCAACAGCAGTGAGGGCAATGACATCTGTTATTTTCTAAGCATTTTACACAAGCACCCTATGAAAAAGTTACCACTATTATCCCTGCTTTCTAAAACAGAAGCATAGGAAGGTTAAGCTAACCCAGCTAGCAGTGAGGGGGCCAGGATAGGAGCCTGGGTCTGATGGATGCCACTGCCCCTGGTCCTGTCCATGACGTTGTGTTATTGGGGTATAGGGCACCAGTCATCAAATTCTGATTTCCTCTTAAGCTGAGCAACTACTGGGTATGGGTCACTGCTTAAAAGTTCAGAGAACACTTGTTGCTGGGCTGAAGTGGTCAGGGCAGATGTCATGTAGGTGGTAGCCCATATTAACTCACTTAACTTTTCACAGAGAGAAACGAGTTTTAGAGGAGTTACTTGTCATGTTAGGTTACTGTCCCATCCACGAAAAAGCAGAGCAGAAACCTGGAACCAGAGTGGCAGCTCCAAAGCTCTTGGCTCCTGAGCAGCTGTCCTCAAAGCTCCCATGAAGGGGGCCAGGTCTAGAAGGAGAAAGTCAAGAGACGTATTCAAAGACATGTGAATGCAGGCTAGTCAGGGCCACAAGGGCAGTAGAACACTTCCCTTCTCTAATTCAAATGAAATGAAAAGTGTGGCTGTCTCCAAACTAAAGAGGGTGAGGAGAAGTTTCAGAAAGAGATGTAAAGTCACTATAAACCCAGGTCAGTGAAAAGGCTTATAGGTTTTGGGCAGGGGTGGCAGTAGGGCATGGCTGGGAAATTTGAATATTGACATCTTTGCTTCTCACATGGGGCATTGAACTCTGTGAGGACAAGAACTGGGCTTTCTTCCTCTCTGATCTGTAAAATCAAAGTAAGTTCCCAAAATGGTTTGGTAGATGGATGGATGAATAAATGAATCAATGAATATCCAGTTCACACCCATTATTTGGCTGTTATTGAAAATGAAAACAGAAAATAATACGTGTTGGTGAGGACATGGAGAAATTGGAACCCTGGTGCTTTGCTGATGAGAAAGTAAAATGGTACAGCCTCTGTGGAAAACAGTATGACCATTCCTCCAAAAATTAAACACAGAATTACCATATGACCTAACGATTCTGGTATATACACAAAGTAATCAAAAGCAGGGAATGGATCAGATATTTGTACGCCCATATTCATAGCAATGTTATTCATAATAGCTAAAAGGTGGAAGCAACCCAAGTGTCCACTGATGGATGAATGGATAAGCAAAATGTGGCATTTACATACAGTGGAATATTATTCAGCCTTAAAAAGCGAGGGAATTCTGACACAAGCTTCAACATGGATGAACCTTGAAGACATAATGCTAAGTAAAATAGCCAGTCCCACAAAGACAAACATTGTATGATTCCACTTATACAAGGTACTCATAGCAGTCAAATGCATAGAGACAGAAAGTAGTGTGGTGGTTTCCAGGGGCCAGGGGAGGGGAATGGGGAGTTAGTGTTTAATGGGTATAGAGTGTCAGTTTGTGAAGATGAAAAAAGTTCTGGAGATGGATGGTGGTGATGGCTACACAACAATGTGAATGTGCTCAACACATTATAACACTTATAAATGATCAAAATGATAATTTTTATGTTATATACATCTTAGCACAATAAAAAAAGAAAGAAAAAAGAATCAACAACTAATGGATGACTATCCTAAGTGTACTTCTTACAGTTTCTTTCTTTTTCAAGTCCCTCCTGTTTACTTAGACTGGGAAATGTATGTGTTTGAGAATTACCTTTGCTTCTTCATAACAATACGGATTTGAGCAAGGGAACAACTGCATTTCATTTCAGCACCTCTAGTCTCGAAGGCCTCATGATTTTAGGATAATGGCATTGGTGGGGAAGGGCATTCTGGAATCAGAGTGGTGTAGTCAATTTCTTTCAGAAGAAGTAGGCAGGGTTTGCAGAATGAACACACACATAACAATATTGGGAAGAACAGTGGTGGAGCCGACAGTCTGGTTGAAAATCCCCGGGCAGTTACTGTGGGGTACTGTACGAGTCAAGTTAGTTCTCCATCTTCAGTGTCTTCACCTGTATGATGCAGATGAAAACCTCTGCTCTAGCGACCACTGGGTAGGGGCAAGCGTGGCAGGGAAAAAGGGAAACTGTGAAGTGCTGTCATCCTGTAACGTAACCCCGTTGATGCTGGCCCTGCAGTCTAGTGCTGGTCCAGGCATGGTGAGGAAAGACTGTTCCATGTTATGATAGGTCAGCAGCCAAGTAGGTGGCGAGAGGCCCGGCAGCACTGGGACCTATGCTGCGATCCATCAGGTAGGGGCACTGCTGGAGAGGACTCTTGGTTATCAGCAGGAAAGAAATCCTAAGTCCTCCACCTATTTATGCTTCCTCGCTATTAAATCTGGAGAAAATAAACTCACCGTGCAGGAGAGTTTACTGATTCCTATGGGCAGTCTCTGGCTTAAAAAAATCCATCAGTACAAAAATCCATCAGTACCTGTGTGTTGGCTTAGCCAGCTGCAGGGTGGCAGAAGAGGCCAGGGTCAGCCCTGGAAGACTGGTGAGAAGGGAGGCTGACCCCTGCCCAGGACAGGGTGTGGACAGAAAACAGGCAGTGGGGCTTCCTCCTGGGGCAATGACCAGGAGAGAGGTCAAGGCAATTACAATTGTGACAGACCTCTGTGGGCCACAGCTGGCCACCTCATGTGCCTATACTTGTGCGGAAGGACCTTATGCTTGGTTTAATGCTGTCCTTGCTGTCCTGAAATTCATAATGATTTTTAATCAAGGGGCCCTGATTTCCCTTTTGCACTGGGCCCTGAAAATTATGTAGCCAGTTCTGTAGACAGTACAATACGACTAAGTGCCTGCTCTTTCCAGCAAACTCTAATCTCGTTAGGGAAACAAGAGCTATATAGGAAGGACCTGGATTGAGGAAGAAAAAGGGAGGGAGAGAGGAAAGAATAAAGATAAGGAAATAAACTACTGGACTCAGATGTTACTTTTTCCATGAGGCTGCCCCAAAACACCCTATTTAAAATGGCAACTTGCTCCCCTAACTTCTCTCCTGGGAGCCATTTCTCTGCTGGATTTCAATAGGTTTTGCAATAGTATTTATTATCTGCTAATGGATTACAGACTTTACTTACAGAGTATGTTTATTCTTTCTTGTCCATCTTGCCCTCCTACAACACAAGTTCCCGGAGGGCGGGGGTCTGTCGCCGTTTTATTCATTGCTGTGTCCAAAGTGCCTAAGCAGTTCCTGGCAGGCTGCAACCCTCGCTGCTTTTCCAGAGATGAAAGGATGAATCAAACGCCCAATATGTGCGAAGGCCTGTGTCAGGCCAGTCCAGTAGTTTATCCCACCTAATCCTTCCAAAGACTTTACAAAATTTGGTCATTCATGTACTATGTGTAGGAGCCACATTGTGTCCCAGGGCACATGTACAGATATGCCTGGGGATCTCCCCTCAATTTAGCTGTTAGCCATTTAGAGATACTCTTACAATGAGGAACCTGAGGCTCGGAGAGGTTCAGTCACTTACCAAATGTTAACATAGAGAAAACTGCTGCTTTCCCAGAAGATGAGGGTGGGAAGGAGGAGAAAAGGAGAGGGAGGGATGGAGGAAGAGAAAGTAGGAGTGGGGGAAGAAGAGGGCAGGGGGAGCGGTCGGCAGGAGGAGAACATGCCCTGATGGGAGGGGCTGGCTTTGGGTATCCTCCTGGACTGGAAGAGGAAGCTCAGGGAAGAGAGGTGACCTAGAGGGAATGGCTTCCCACCAACCCACACAAGACTTCCACCCAGCCCCCAGACACTTACACCTACTTGATTTGTCTAAGCCAGGCACGGGAGCTTGGATGAAAAGAATCCTAAACTTGGACTCAGGAGGCCTGAGTCTTGTCCTTGGCACTCATGGTGTGTCCTTGGGCAAGTGAGTTACCTTGCTGCTCTCAACCCTGCCATCCAAATGGGGGCAGGCTCTTACAACAAGTATCACACCATGGTGCTGATTGTCAAACACTGGACACCACAGACAGCATCCCCTGGAGTGCTGGAGAAAGCATCTTATTTGGAGTCAGAAGTTGTATCCTCCCTACTCCCAATGCATTATGAGCTGTGTGGCCACAGGCAAACCTCTTAACCTTTCTGAGCCTGTTTCTTTAACAATAAGACACAAAGCATTAGGCAAAGATAAAAGATAACATAGAGAGGAAAATGACTGGCATGTGGATTGGATTTACAACCTCAACCCCATTAGCATAAGGTTTTAGCCAACTCTGAAAACTTCATTCGAAATCAGCCTGGTCTTACAGAGGGTCAAATCTCACCACCAAAGCATCTATTCCATTCCTCACTTTTTCATGAAATCTTTTACCTTTGGAAGTTGCAGTATGCACCTGATCTTAAGTTCTAACTTTTCTTAACCCTCGCTGACTCTATTTGCCCTGGGAGTGTAATAAGATCATCGAGGTAGGGAAGAATGTGAGGGGTCTTCAGGGGACCTGGTATACTTTCCCAATTCAATTGCAAGAGGCAGTTCTGTTCTCTGTATATGGAAAGTAGTCAAATTATTGCAAATGTCTAGTCAGTTCCAAATGTCACCAGCTACCAGTAAACAACAAAAAGCCAGCTACATTCAGGACTGGATCATTTAGAACATAATTATAATAAATGATTTAAAGGAGCTCATTTAATTACCGCTACATATCAAAGCCTCAGGAAGGCATTCCAGAAGAATTGTTTTCTATTGTAACTGCATAAATTTAAATGCCATTAATTTCAAATCTGTCATTCACTTCTCTTCTACTACATTGATCTCTGTATCAAGGAATTCAATGCCTTCCATTTCATTTGGGGATTTCATGGTTTGACTCAGGAAGAGCTTTGTTTTCAGTCATTCGCTTCCCAAATGCCATTTCCACTCAAAGCATAATTCAGGAGACCGAGTGAAGGCTAAAATGAAGGAAAAGAAGTGAGACTGGATGAAGGAACTGGAAAAACCACTGGGTTTGTGTTTAATGGATCAAGTTTTTGTATAGTTCTACCACTAATCTGCTATGTGACCTTGGTTAAGACCCATCACCTATCCCGGCCTCAGTTACTGCATCTTTAAAATGGGAATAAGAGTAATTCCTGCCCCTGTCTATCTCACTAGAATGTTGATCTTTGAATGAAAAATAAGAAAGGATTGTTTAAACCATTTATTCATTTAGGCAGTTGGTCATTCACTCAATAATTACTTAATGAGCACTGCCTATATGCTAGGTAGCATGCTAGCAGCTAGGATAGAAAACCAAGTAAGATAAAATGCCTCTCTAGTAAGAAGCTTACTGTCAAGTAGAGGAGACAAAAGAGTGAATACACTCCTTTGGGCTAGATGTGCTCTCTTTCCCCTTCTATTTAGTTGTCTTCCTTTTAGTTAGAAAATTCCTAATTTTATAGTCTCTGTGGAGAATGAAACAACTGCTTAGTTTAGTTTAGTCTAAAAAATCCATTCGGTCTAGTGTCTTGAAATTTTGTTCACACAAATCACTGCTTCTGTGGTTCATTTTTTGGCCAGTTGTTTTAGAATGTTAAATATTCACAGACATAATCATAATTTCTCCTTTTGTCAGAAAAAAAATGTGGCTTCTTAACCAGTATTTTCAGTCTACTTTCCAGGCACTGTCTGGGCCCAGGATTAATGCACTTCTAGGAGAATGAAACCAACGGGGTGTGGAGAAGTGATGGCCTTTTTGATTCTCAAATAAACGTTTCTCAGGGGAACCTTCCAAGTCTCAAGGGATTTCATGGTGATACATTCAAATGCTGCCCATCTGTACAAATATCAATATCTAACTTTTAAAAAAAGACCTACGTTTTTCAAAATGGGCTATCAGAAAAGGACTTTAGTGCCTTCCCACATCGATTGCTATATGCTGCCTTATAAACATGGGTCTTGGGCTATCTAGGAAGACTGAGATAAAAGAAACCACATAGAGCCAATACATTTGTCAGCACTGGAGTTGGTTTTCTTCTCCCCTCCAAAGGTAAAGTTAAGACTGGTGTTCAGGGGAGCCAGAGGACAAGGGGGAAAACCCGAAGGGGCAGAACTCAGTGATGACGATGACGCTAGGATCCTGAATCAGACTCCCATCATGACCAAAGCCTCTGTGAGGAGAAAGATGTTTCTCCAAGGTCGTTTGACTTCCTGCATATCTGCCTCATCATCAGGAAGGATGCACCTCATGTTCATAAATTGCAGCACGTAAGAGGAAAATGGGTTGGATTTGGAATCTAGGCTCAGGTACTGCATCAAACTTCATGTGAACTTGGACAAATTATTTCATCTCTTCGAGGATCAGTTTTGTGACTGTAAAGTGGGGGTAATTATCTGTTAAAATGCAAGAACACGTGATAGAACTTTACGACCCATGGTATTATTTGTAAGGAAAAAAGTGATTCATGCGGGTGAAGCGAGGTGGACTGGCATTCTAAATGTATTTAGTAGATGCCTTTAATTCTCCCCTTCCGGTGTCTCCATCCTTCCCTCCCACTCTTACTCCCCACATCTGCCTCCCTCCCCTCCTGCCCGCCTTCCCTTCCTCCTTCCCTCTCCAACACATCCGTTAAGTGCTCACCTTAGGCAAACAACACTGCTAGAGGCAGATCCCAGCCAGCCTGAAACAGGTGGTTCATTCGAATTGAGGGAAGTTTAAGGAAGAGACAATTGACATAGATGGGGACAGGGTTAAGGAAAAGCTACACAGGATGATGAAGCCTCCAGGGCTAACAGTCGTGGGGACCCCCTTCCGCCCTTAAGCCTGAGGGCCAGGGGAGAGAGCTGTAGCTGCAGCAACAGGAGGGGGCTTCTCAACAGGTAGAGGAGCCTGTGGCCTTGGCAGGGAGGGAGCCAGGAAACTAATTGCCCCGACCCACCTTCTTCTGTCTGATTTCCTGCTGATTTCTCCCATTGGCCAAATGCAACTAGAAGCCAGAAGGCAAGGGGGCCTGGTGATGCGGTCCCCTGATCTCAATGCCACACAACCCTGTGGACAAGGGAGCAGCATGGATCTGAACAGGCAAGCGGACTATTTCCCTCTGGAATACAGTGTAGCGGTTTACACCTGGGCTCTAGAGCCACCGGGCTGCATTTGAATCCTTGGTCCACCACTGTGGTACGTGGGATGAGGCACTTACCCTTGCATGGCTCAGTTTCCTCATGTGTTAAATGGTCGTAATAAAGGTATCTACCCATAGGTTATCATGAGGATTAAATGAGTTAATAGTCATAAACCACTAGTACGTACTAAGTGCTACAGTAAGCATTACCTGTACTATTTTACATGGGATGCAAAGGCTCTCTGGAGTGTCTTTAACTGCAACTCACCTGGGACCAACCCCGTGATGCTTTTGTCTTCCTCTCTGATGTGCCCTGTGACCTGAGCACTTTGAGAGGGGGAGTCTGGGAGGAAAGCGGCAGGAAAGAGAAGTGTGGTCATCCCCCTTTGTCCTCCCCTCACACGGTCTTGTTGAAATTCTTGTCTTTGCAACATCAGGGCTTAACATCCAGGTATCTGTCAATTACAAACATCTGTCCCCTTCTGTCTCAGTCCCCAGTGATTGGAACCAGGGCAGAGGAGTGTGTCACTCCACAGAACCAGCTGAAAGTCCTCCACAATCCCAGGTCCCCAGCTCTGCTTTGCATTTCATGGATTCTCAGCCAGGCACTGTGTTTCCCTGGTTACTTCACCTCCCTGTCTTGGGAAAAGACACATTAATAACTGAGGAGTTCGGTAAGGGAGCCCTGAACCAGGAGTCAGATCCGTGTTTCAATCCCAGCTCTGTACTGTGTGAACCAAATGACAGTTCCTTTCTTAACTGTAGGTCTCTCAGATAGCAAACAGAGACATCAGTACTGCAGATTCTTTTGAATGTATGAGAAATAAAAAGTCAAAACTAGTAATAGCAGTAAACTGAGCAAATCTGTGCTACAGTGTCAATTCTTAAATTAACTAGCAATGTGACTGTGGACAAGTCAACTCATGTTGCTGGCCCTCAGTTTCCCCACTTGCAAACTATCCAGCTGGCTTATAGCTACATAGAGCTAGATGTAAAAAGTGCTTTGTATGTTATTAGATACATTTGAGGAACATATTATTAATACCACGTGCTGATCCCAAATGCTAATCTCACCAATTGGGAGCCAGTGTTCTCACACACACACACCCACAGACCATACAGGCAACAACCTATTTACTGACCACACATTTTGCATGCAGTTCCATCAGTCAGCAGTGGGGTAAGTGCCAAGAAGTGTCTGTAGCTTTAGTTCACACCCTGGCAGCACTGAGTGCATTTCTTACATTATTTATAATTGAAACTCTACGTAATCGTTCATGTTCAAAATTTGAATATTGCCGGACAGCTTGTTGAATTATTTATTTTAACTGCCTTATTTCTGCATCGGGTAATTTCTTCCACGTGTTTCTACCGTATCAGTGATGGGAGGCATTTATTGATTTTTCTAAAGCCATTAGGTTCAATGAATCGTTCAATTAGTTTTATGATTTCAAATAGAGGACGATGCAAGATTACTACTCTTGGCAGTTAGAAACAACTTTCTAAAAAGAGGATAATGCTCTAATTTGTAAAACGCACAGGTAAATGGGAGAGGCAGACCCTACATCACACGTGTACATCGTAGCCTGCATCATCCCTGTTCAGGATTTAGAGTACTGCCTCTCAAGCATTATGCTCTGGGAGCTGTCAGCTAATATGTATTTGTGATGTTGTTTACCCATTGACATTGTCAAACTATTGTAAATCCAGATGGATAATAAACACACAATAACGTTAAAAGATAAAGATTAACAGATAATGTCATGCCCACTTCTGGTCCTAAATCTCTGCGGCTCTCCATTTTCTACAGAATAAAGTTCAAAGTTCCAGGCAGTCAAGTCCAGAACAACACCCTGTGTGAACCTTGACCTCATACCTTTGCTCGTGCTACATCCACAGCCTGGAATGCTCTCACATCTCTTTCTGTTACTGTCCTTTTAACATACTGGGTAGTCCAGGGTAACACAGCTTCCCAAACTTCAGTCATCTGTCTAGTCATCAGCTTCTCATATTTATAACCTAACTGTACTATCATTCACTTCAACAGTTTTCCAAATAACACACACTAATGCTCACATTTACTTCAGCCTCACCCTAAGCATTTATATCAGTAAAATTATGGGTCTAAAAATCTAGTCATATTTTTGTCGTACACATTAAAACGGATACACAACTATTAAAAATAATACATGTTCATCTATGAGCCATACAAAAATAACCCACACCACTGAGGATGCCTGTAGCACATTTCTGGGACAATCAGGATAGTAGATAAGATTTCAGGCTCTGGTGGGGACAGACTTGGATTTAAGCTCTGGCCACTTACTAGCCACGTGCTCTTGGGCAAGGTACCTAAAGGTACTAAATCTCAGTTTACACAAGAGGATGATAATAGAATTCACTTCAGGGTGTTGTTGTGAAAATGAACTAAGATAATACATGTAAAGTGCCTAGTGCTTGGTAAACGTTATTGTGTCCAGTTCTGCCAACACTTATGGAGAAGTATTACACATGGTTAGGAACAAGGGTTCCCCAAAGGCTTGGGCTCAAATCCTGGCTACTGAGTAATCTTGGGCAAACCCCTAAACTGCCCTGTATCTCGGCATCCTCAAAGAGCTGTTGGGAGGTTCAGTAAGTTGCTGTGAGTATAGAACTTAGGTTGGTGCCCGTAGACAGTCGGCACATTGTAGATGTCCATGACCATGATGACCTTTGCTGTGTTCCACACACCAAGCTGCATGCTAGTGAGGTAGAAAACTGGCAGAGAAGTTAAAACTCTCCCCTTTTTGTGTGCATTTCATGTGCAAATGTGGCAGTATAGACAAAGTACAGAAAATGGCTAACCATGTTTTGGGCAGAAAGTGGGAAGTAAAGGAGAGCTTCCTGTAGGAGGCGACACTTAGACTTGGTTTTAAAGATTGAGGCTGGGTACTAAAGGATGTAACTGATTCATCAACACCAGTTTAGTTTACACTTCCCCTGGAAGCCTTCTCCGATCCCACAGGCACAGTTCATGGCTACCTCTTACTGTTTGAGGGGTGGAGATGGTGTTGGACTTTGATTTGTAAATGCCGAGGGACCGGGTCATGGCAGGTGTTTGGTAAATGCGTATGGAAGGTGTGAAGTCACTTCTCACCTACTTCATTTCCTTACTCATAAAACAAACTTCCTTTCTGTTGCCTCTCTACTATTCCATCATTCCACAGACAGACACTGTTGTTAATATTAACAATAATAAAAACTAAAATATGTTGAATGCTGTCCATATGCTATATACTTTGTATATTTCATTTTATCCTCACAACAATCCCGAGGCGGGCACTGTTGTTATTCCCATTTGATAGATAAATAAACCGAGGCTTAGGAAGCTTAGGAAAGTCTTCCAAAATCAACCACTAGCTTAAAACATAGCTTGCCTGTCTCAAGAATGTGGACACAGCCACTATGCCATACTGCCTGTCAACATGTCTAAATTTAAATTCTGTAACATGAGGAAGTAAAGTCAATTTCCCTGGTGGAACCATTTTCTGGATAATGTGCAGCCATTCCTCAGAGACATGGGGGAAGGAGATGGAAACAGGCTGCTTCTGGGACTTGATAAAGGTTAGGTCTGTGCAAATCTGCACAGTATGCAAACGGTTTACAGCAAAGGAGACAGGGGTCCAGGATGAATCATTCTTGCTTCTGCTGCCAAGTGAGAAATGCCTTGGTGATGGTTCAGTCCAGCACGAGCTCAGGTGGACAAAGCTAATTAAGACTGAAGAGACCCAAGACCTCAGCTGAACTCCTTGGTAATCAGAGAATTGTGATGAAGTTAATATGCAAGCATAACCTGTAATAAGATGAGGTGAAGGCAAATAGATTCTAATCACCATAAACTTTCCCTTGTTACGGCTTTCATTGAGCGATATGCATCGGATCTCTGCAGGTGCACTGATCCCGTAAGAGGCCCACGGGGTGGAGGGTCAACCACCTGGAGCAGGTGGAAGGAAAGTAGGGCAATGGGATATTTCAGAATACAGTGCATTGTGTTCCTTTAAATTGCCTTATTTGACCCTTAGATGATAGCTACTTAAAATAGGCGGGTGTTTCTTAGGGCTCCTCAACTCACTAAAGCATTTCACCAGCTCAGAACATTAGCCTGGAAAGATCTTGGAGATTTGTCTTCTCTTACTCTCTTATTTTACAGACAGGGAAATGAAGACCCAGGGAGGAGCAGTGGTGGACCGTAAGATAAAAATATAAAAATACACTGCATGGCATTTTAGAAACAACATTAACAATGAAATCATTTCCTATCAAAATGTGGGATCCAAAGGGTAAGGGAGAGAGAAAAACCAGACAAGTCACCCTACCCTGGCTGGTGTCAGTGAGATACAGCAGGAGGACCATCCAGCTGTGGTGAGCCTCAAACCATTCTCCTTATGATGATGACATGACAAAGGATGTACAGGTGTCCCTGGGGTAGGAGGCCTGCAGGACCACCCTCAGCACAGGAACTTGGGTCTGTGTGAAAATACAAATTCAGGCCTACAGACTTCGGAAACTCCTGGGTCCTCCCCCTGCTGCTCAGACAGCACAGACAGCAATGGTTACCCACATGAAGTGCTACACATCACACAAGGAAAGGGACGGAGCTCTCCTGAAGTATGTGTGGGAACGACTGAGTCTGGGGGTGGGACGGCAGGAAGGCCTGGCCGAGGACCATGTGAAGGCTGATGTGTGAAGGAGTGGTGGGGTTTAAACATGCGGGTGGGAAGCCGCAGTGACCAGGATGGAAACCACCTGTGCGAGAACCCCCAGTGTGGAAGGCGTGGAAGCAAGGGTGTCATAAAGAAAGGGTGTCTCATAGCATGTTACCTCTGCTAGAATGGCTCTTATTGAAAAGTCCAAAAACAATAGATGCTGGCGTGGACGCAGAGAGAAAGCAATGCTTAGATACTCTTTGCAGGACTGCAAACTAGTACAACCTCTGTGGGAAACAGTATGGAGACTTCTCGGACAACTAAAAGGATACCTACCATTCTACCCAGCAATCCAACTACTGGGTATCTGCCCAAAGGAAAAGAAGTCATTTTACCAAAAAGACACCTGTACTCAAATGTTTATTGTAGCACAATTCACAATGGCAAAGATGTGGAATCAACCCTAGTGCTCATCAATTCATGAATGGATTAACAAAATATGGTGTGTATGTACATACATACACCATGGAGTACTACTCAGCCATAAAAGGAATGAATTTTTGTCTTATGCAGCAATTTGGATGGAACTGGAGACCATTATCCCAAATGAAGTATCTCAAAAATGGAAAAACAAACACTCCCTAATAATTTGGAACCAATTGATGGGCACATGGGCATGGAAAGAAGTAAAAATCACTGGAAATCAAGAAGGGGGGAGGGGGAGGAGAGGAGGGGTAAAAAGCTACCTATCAGGTACAATGAACAATATCCAGGTGATGAGCACACTTACAGCCCCGACTAAAGCATTATAAAGCTTTCCATGTAACAAAAACATTTGTAACCCCTTAATATTTTGAAATAAAAAAAATTAAAAAGAAAGAAAGGGTGTCTTGACTGAGATCATCCAGGGGCTACCCCTGGGTACTCGCTGGGTATCAGCCATGGAGAAGGAGCTTGAGCAAAGCCTGCAGGTGTGTGGCTGAACCACACCTGACTCCAAGAAACAGGTGAAACCTCAGGGCAACGCTGGAAGGCTGTCAGTCGATTAGAATGCTAATTGGGGGATAGTTTGTCGGGTGTACTCCTACAGCCTAAAGATACCTCGGGTGATCGGAGAGCCGGATACTGGAGTGCTCTGTAAGCTCTCCGAGTCTCCTCCGAAAAGATGGGGTTCTAGGAATTTTCCTTTGTATCTCACAGGACTGCCTTGAGGATCAAGAGAGACCATTTGAAAATGTTCAACAATTGCTTTGTTATCTGATATATTCTGCTCATTTAGTCCCTTTAACATAGGAGCAAGCTAAGAACTGGCACTATTTTAAGTACATGTTTAGTTATTTTGGCTCAAGTCACAAAGGCGGCTGGAAGAAAACTGAGGCAGCGAGTGTCAGGATTCTCATGCCCCTGTGCCTCTGCACCTTGCTCCCTGGGCTGTCCGCAAGAGGTGCGCGTGTCCTCTGAATGCGGATAGGTCACTCAGGTGCTCACAGACCTCCCAAATGCCGAAAGGTCCCTGGCAGGTGTGCGGCATGTGTGAGGCACTCTGCATATATGCACCCGCACCCTTAGCACAGAGCCAACAATGGCCGAGGCCATGGTTCCTGCCCAGTGGGAACGAAAGCTAAACGGGACACACCTGCCATCCAAGGACTATTAGTTCCACCTATAATTTCCTTTCTCAGTTTCAAGGACAAAAAGCAAAGGCTGGAAATTTTTGTGTTTTACGGCACACTGTACATTTCTAAGGAGCACTAACCTCACTGCTCTTAAATTATCCAACGTCTACGTTAGCGACGTGGAATCTCATGTCATAAAATCTGAGTCTGAGAATGAACTCTGCCATTCCCTACTTGCCAAAGACCTTGGGCAGATTACCTAATCTCAATGTTTGCATTTGCAGATTGCGGGTAGTAATATTAGTATCTACTTCCCAGGTTTTTTGTGAGGCATATTTACTAAAGCGAATGGTACGGGCGCGTACCCAGTAAAATGCGGCTTTGGTGCTCAACTTCCAAGGAAGTCGTTTATCCATGTGTCCCTTCCACTGAGCACAGTGCCCGCAACAGGGTAGGCGCTCGCCAATGTTTGCTGAAACTTTAATTAAATGAGTGTGAATACACGAAGGTGGAATTTTCTTTTGCTTAATATTTTATTTTTTGTAAAAAAAATTATATTAGTGGTTGCTGTGAGGGCTATAAGCCTATATAATCAGAAGTTATTTGGATTGTTAGGTTACTTTTCTTTTCAATCAGCTGGAACTTGGATTATTCTACTGCCATTCTAAGAAAGAAGGAAGAAACTCAAGGAAACTCTGACCTGTGGCTCCACTCTCTCTCATCAACCAGATATGACTTTAAAATGAGTTCTTTTTCCCCTGTAATTATATTTAAATTTTTGAGGCATTTATAAAAATAACAAAATATGCATTATAAAACAGTCTTAGGCCAGCCACTGATAATTGATAATTTCTAACATTTTTGTCACAGTTGGTTTAAATCTTTTTTAAATAAAACATTTCAGACAAAAAAGTCCCCTCTGACCTTCATTGCAAGTCCCATTTCTTTTTCTTCTTTTTTTTTCTAAAGGGACAGGGTCTCACTCTGTTGCCCCATGCTGGAATATGGTAGCCTAATCATAGTTCACTGCAGTCTCTAATTCCTGAGCTCCAGTGATCCTCCTGCCTCAGCCTCGCAGGTAGCTGGTGCTGCAGGAATGCACCACCATGCCTGGCTAATTTTCGTTTTTAGGTTTTTTGTAGATATGGGGTCTCACTATGTTGTCCAGGCTAGCCTTGAACTCCTGGCCTCAAGAGATCCTCCTTCCTCGGCCTCCTAGAGTACTGGGATTACAGGCATGAGCCACTGTGCCCGGCCACCAGTCCCATTTCTTCTTCCCTCTCCAGTGGCCACTACTTTGATGAATTAAGTGTGTATCTTTAACAGTCTATTTTTTACACATTTTATGTATGTACAACATATGGTGTTGTCTTATCTTTGCTGTTTAAAAAAGATTTTCATGAACGGAATTATACTGTACATACACTACATATGATTGTTAAATTATGTTGCAGATCTCACCATTAGTTTATTCTTTATAACTGTCTCATTATATAAATACTTTAGTCATCCTTTTCCCAGTTGATGGGCATATGGGCGGTTTACATATTTTTTTAAATAAATAGGACTGCAATCAAGTTTCTGGTCCGTGTCTGTTAGTGTACATGTCCATGATATTCTCCAGAATGTGTGTGTGTGTATATGTGTGTATATATATATATGTATGTATATGTACACACACACACACACACACACATATATGTATATCTCAGAATTACCTGGTCATAGGAATGCATACACTCATAGAGCCAAATTGTTCTCTTCAGGTATATTATCAATGTATATTTCTTCACATATTTCTCTGACTATGATCATTCCCTTTTCTTTCTTTCTTTCTTCACCAACACTTGATCTTGTCATATCTTTAAATGTTTGCTAGTCTGATGGAGAAATTATATTTCTCATTATTATTTCATTTTGAATTTCCCAGATTAATATGGTTGAGTATATGTTTATTAGGCCTTTAAGATTTCTCCGATGTGAATTACCTGTAAATTTCCTGTACTCATTTTTCTATATAGTTGTCCCTCAGTATTTGCAGGAGATTGGTTGCAAGACCCCCACAGATACCAAAATCTGTAGACGCTTAAGTCGCTTCTACAAAATGGCATGCTCTTTGTATATAACCTGCATACTTCCTCCCTCCCTTCTGTATACCTCAACTCATCTCTAGATTACTTACAATACCAATACAATGTAAACGCTATGAAAATAGTTATACAGAATTGGTTTTATATTTGTATTATTTTATTGTTATTTTTAATTTTTTTCCAAATATTTTTGATCTGTGTTTGGTTGAATCCACAGATGTGGAACTGCAGGTACAAAGGCTAACTGTACATTTTTTTGTCATTTACTTACTTAGTATTTCTCTGTATGTTCTGAATACTTGTCCTTTATTATATGTGATAAAAGTATCTAGTAGTGGGTGACCTTATAACCAATATCCTTTGTTATACACTAGCTTTTTGTGTTTGTCTTTTTTGTTATACATCCATTTTAAATTTTGAAGGAGTAAATTTACCATTCTTATAATTTATATGTTATGCTTTTTTGTCATATTTATGAATTCATCTATGCCGCATTTAAGAGCATTTAGATATTCCCTCATGAGTTTAATGATTTTAAGGTTTGGTTTTTGACATTTAGCTTCTCCCGAGGTGCTAAACCATACATATTCTTCCCTTCCTCCTCACTTAAAAATGTTTCATGCTCTCACCCCACCCGGATAGAGTAGGGTTGTCCTCCCTCCTTCCCGTCCCCTCTGTACCCCCTCCATAACTTTGTACCGTGCATCCTATTCTTGAGGGGTCCTTAGTGCAAAACTTTAGCCTTGATTCACATATTCATCTTCAGTTACTAATGCAGTATTTAGAACAGAATAGATACTTGACAGAGAAGTTTATCAGCAGAGTCTTGAGTTGCAACGATGGGGACAGAGTGTTAGATTCATGGAAGTACCATTGTATTCCAAGCCAGGCAAAATGCACTGAAATAACTTTCATGCTTAAAGGGACAGCAAAGAAATGGACAGTGTCCATGGAAGACTGAGCAGGAAGTTAAAGAGGGCTCCGGGAAAGTCTGTCATGGAAGGAAAGAGGAAGGACCTGGTGGGTGAAGAATTGTCTGGAGTCTCGATAAATGTCATTGACTCGACAAAAATCTATTAAGTGCCTACTACTTGCCAGGCACTGCCCTAGACAACATATAGAGATTTCACTCCCAAGACTCCTGAGAAGTGCTATAACCCTGATTTAAAAGTCTGGGATATGCTCTACAGGGAAGAGTGAGTATGTAAATCTGGCTCTGGGCAACACCAAAGATCTTGGTCCCAACACAAGACCTTGGTCCCAACACTAGACCTTGGTGCAGGTGCCCTGCCATGGAGATGCAGGATATTGCAGTCCTTACACCCATGGACTCTGGGGCCAGACTGCCTGGGCTCCTTCTGGCTCTCCCACTTGGGAATGTGAGACCTTGTGCATGTCACTTCATTGCTCTGTGCCTCAAGTTCCCTCAGACTTCAAATGAGAATACTATTATTACCTGTTTTATACAGACTTTATGCATGTTAAATAAGTAGATATATGTCAAAAATCTAGAACATTCTTGACACATGTGTTATATAAGTTCTTTTATGATTATTTAATGAGATATTACACAGTGCTGTCACTAAATTCATTCTCAGTATTGCTGGATAGTAGATCTGAACCAAGTGGGCAAAAGTTACTGAAATTCAGATTTAAATTCAGTACAAGGAGATATTTCAAATAACTTGAGTGGTCAGGACAGCTTCCCAGAATAGTGAGCCCCCACCACCTTAGGGAGAGGTTTTAAGCTGCATTTAAAGGACCATTGGGTAGAAGGTTAGACTAGATGGCCTCTGCTGAGATCCTTAGAGTATTAGGATTCTTTGAGTCTATGGCAATATGCACCCATGTTCCAGGCCAGTGACATCATTTGGCATGCTAATGAATGGAAATATTTTCACGCAGGCTGGCCGATTCAAGCCATGCGTACAATGAAAAGGGCAAATCTTTTCATGTGAAATTGTGCATGAATAGAGAATCATTACCCACATAAAATGCATTTTGGGGAAATGGCTTTCAACGAAGCAGGATGAGAACACACTGTGAGCTCTTGTGATTCCATCATTTGCAGGAAGAACTCAAGCTAATGCAGGAGAAGTCATTGGTCTTGTTATAGACTGAACATTGTTCCCTGGAATCAGATGTATATGTGACTAAAACACCACGGTCACCTTATAGGATGGAGTGGAAATAAGGGGAGGGAATTACTACTGATAGTTCATCTCTTCTGGGCAAGACAGTGAGTTTGGTACTTGATATGCCATCTTATATAGTACTTGGTAGTCAATGAAATTAATGCTCAGAGAGGTTAAGAGACATCCTCAGATTCACACAGCTAGAAGCAGTGAAGCCAGGATTTCAACTATGTTTCTTACTGAAGACTAGCGGTCAGAAGCTGGTGACTTATGAGTCATTATTAACCTGCATGAATTTGAAGAAGAATTAAATTAATTGATAATATTGAAAAATCATGGTATTTCATAAAAGACAAGTCTAGATTTCTAGGTTCTTTTGAAAAGTTAAATGCCTTGGCAACGCCAGGACCATGTCAGGCACGGTGACAGTCGGGGGAACTGAGTAGCCACTGCTCCCCAGAGCTTAGGCACGTGCTCTCCACTCCCTAGAGTGTCACATCCTGATTTTAGTGTCCCTGAACCCATGTAGTGATTTGAGTCATGACCCCCCACTCTATCAGCTATGCTATGAAAACATATGGCAAGGAATGGAGAAGGATGGGAGGAAGTAGAACAGGGGAAGGAAGGAAGAAGGAAACAGGACAAGGATGGAAAAGGGAGTCGAAAAAAATCCAAAGCCAAGAAGAGGACTTGAGGTACCACAACCAAAGACCTAACTACCCTGCCTCTGGGTTCTGCTCAAGTGCCCAGGAGAGCTTCTTATTGTGCAGATGCTAATGGCTCAGTACTCATTTTGGTCTAGATGCTTTTATTTCAGGAAACATGGCAAATCCATCCTGGTGGAAAAATCAAGATGTGTGAAATTTTGCATGGCTCTTTGGTCAAGCAGAGAGCTTTCAGGGTAAGGGAAGCAAGGGCGGAATGTCTCATTGGTGCACCGAGCAGGCCCTGCCACACCTGCAGTCAAGGCCCCACCTAATTCTTTCTCTCCCTTGTTACTGAATCATCCTACTCACCTGTAAAATGGATCTTTTCCCAGGATATTCAGAAGTCCTAAATTAACACACCTTTAGTATTGATCACCCTGAAGATGCCATCTCCACCCTCCTTTTTGTGTTGATCGATCACATTCTTTTCATATACGGGCTCTCAAAAATGTCCTTCCTCTTGTTTCATGTCTAACCACTCAGTATCTGTTCTTCCAAGGAGAAGGAAAGTGTCTCACTGGTGAGCTTTGAATGCCTTTCTTACAGGTATTTTGATCCTGTGCTTACCATCTCTAACACTGCCTTTGTTTGCAACATTGATCACAGACCTTTCATTTTTCTCCTACCTACCTATGTGATTTCGGGTGAGTTAATGAAACTTTCTGAAATTCGTGCCTCTCCTCTGGATAAAGCCTACCTCACACTATTATAATAAGGGTTCAATGAAATAACAAACGTGAAAACATCTAGCTCAATCCTTAGCACACATTATATATTTAATAACTAGTAGTTGAAACAAAATCTCTACCTATAACTGCTGATGGGACCCCAGGCAAGTCTGTTAACCTCTCTGGGCTTCTCTAGACCTGGGAAAGAGAAGGGGTTGGACTCAATCTCTAAGATGACTTAGAGTCAAATGTTCTCTGTTTACTGAGCTGCAGAGATCCTCAACTTGCCTCTCCTGCCCCTGTGGGCACCTTGGAGGCAAAGGTTACATCCCTTTACCTTTGTATCCACTGTGCCTGGCCTGACACTGCACCTCGATGATATCTGATTTCATCACTGGTGCAGCTCTAGCCACACAAACTGCTTTCACTTACTGGTGTCAGGAATCTCTGGACTCTAGGGCTCCTCTCAACCTTTGATTATTCTGCTTATCCCACCCACTGCTCCTCCTGGGGGATACTGCTTCCTGCAAGCTGCTGCTTAAGGCGCAACTGTAGGTGGCTGATTGAGACTTACTGCTTATGCCAGGTGATCACATAGTGGTGAACATCTGTGCCCAAGCCAAAGGCAGGTCAGACTAGCTACCTGGCAGGTGGCCCCCTGGGAGGCGAGGAGGAGGAAGGAGAGAGGCCTCTGAGAGGTCTGTGGCAAGCAGGTTCCTTGTTGGGGATCTGAATGAGGAACTATGAAGGGCATGATAGAATTAGGAGCAGGGGCTGAAAGGGGCAGGATGCAGGGAGAGAAAGGTGAGGAGGAGGCAGGGCAACAAAGAAGTCCAAAGTCGAGGGAGCAGGCGGGCTCTGAGACACTGGTGTGTCTGGAAGGGGGGCTGCAGCGGGAGGAGGGGGATGCTCCCTCTCAGCTACCCACCCTCGGCCCTGGTGGCGCTCTGGTTCCAGTCCTTCCAATAAATCTGCTTTCAGTCTGGATGCCTTGAGTAAGACTTGGCGACTTTTAACTAGAAGAGGCCGACCAGATCAAAGGCTTGAAATCTATCGCGAAAGGTTAGGGTGAGGAGGGAAGAGGCAAGAGAGAAGGAGAAGGAAAGGAGGAAGAGGGGGAGGAAAAGCATGGAGGGGGGATGGGAGGGACCCTGCAGGCAGGGTGGGGGCAGCTATCGGGGAGGGGCAGGCAGGTCCAGCGGAGAAGAGATTCGGGCTGAGGCCAGGGCACCCTCAGGTTTCCCAGCCTTCCTCCACCACCACCATAAAGACAAGGGGATTTTGCTCTCCGTTTCTGATCTCTCCTTAATAAATAAATAAAGAAGACAATCCTGCCTGTTTCCTCCCTGGAGAATTGAATGCGATCAGTTCTGGCCGTAAAGCCCCCTGGAGAAATTCACGGTGTTCAGGAAACATTAAGAGACTGAAAGAGAGATGGTTTCTAAATCTCAGAGGAAGAGGCTTCGCAGCGAAGTCTTGGACCTAATCATTTTACGCCTTGCCTCGGCCTGGTCACACTGCCAATTCCCCCGGCAGCAGCAATCGCTCACAGAGGGAGACCCTCGGAGTGCAGGTGCGGATTCAAACCCACAATCACATAGAAGCCTGAGTCCCCCGCTCATATGATTTCGGGTAAACACTGTCAATTTCAGACTTCCAAATGGAGAGTCTATTTTTATTCATTTTAAGTTATCCTCACTTTCATTTTCTTGGTAAATGGGACAATTGGGCAACCCAAGGGGTTTGATTTTCTGTACTTATTTATATTTTTCAACACATGTATCCACCTGTCAGGATATAAACCAGGTTTTGATGTTGAGACAAAGGAAGCACCATTCCTGTAAGGTCCCAAATGGGATATTGGAAGGCATGGGGTGTGGGGACACCCTTGCTTTCATGCTACAGAACAGATTAAAGGCTTTAGCTGGGATGGAGCATTAGCAAATGAATGGATTATTCTCTGTTTACAAAACAAATAAGCTTTCTATTGGCTGGGCTAGAAGTCTTCTTCCATTAAACATCATCAATAAGTGAAAATCAATCTTGATTTTACAGAACTATTTGTCATCGGTGTCACACTGAGGGGCAGACTGGTGTTGTGGAAAAAAATGTTGAAGTTGGAGAGCCAGAGATCCCAATTCAATACTCCAGCACTTACTAAACTGTGGCTTCTGGGAAGTTTATTTATCCTATCCGAGCCTCCCTTTTAACATCTGATAAACTGAAGTAACAGAATCTAATGTGTATACAGTTACCATAAGGGTTAAATAAAGTCATCAGTGCAACGTGAATGGCCTCATGCCTGACACCTGGTAGGCATTCAATAAATCTTCCTTCCTTCCAAACAAGAAACTTGGTAATTTAAACAACTAAGAGCCAGGAATAGCCCTGCCCTAGGCAACATAATATTTCACCACTGCAACTGGATTACAAGCAAAAGGGTAATTCATGAAGTTGCTGACCTGTGTTCCCCAGGGCTGGAACAGCATGTTGGTTTCATAAAGAGAATGAGAGGTGATCCCTTTCAGCAGCTATGCTCTGCTCGAGTCGGGAATGAGTTTACCTGGGGTCTCTGGCCTTCTCCTGGCCATGTCCAGGAACTGTAGGTCTCGGGCTGCCCACCCGCAACATGACATTTAACACAGCAGGCGTAGAGAAAGCCCTCAATCTTTCTTTGCACAAACATGGTTGACTGCCTCATTTACAGGAATCTAAGCCCTGCCTGATGGGTGCTTGGAAATGTGCCTGCTGCCCTTGACCTCAGCGGATCTCTTTGGACACGACCCTGAACTTGGTGGGACCTTGGCTGGCCCATCTGAGGAGGCAACACACAGGGAAACAAGCGCCTGGGCCTTGACACTAGGAGGCAAAGATTTCAATTCCTGGATCCATTCTTCAGTAGCTCTCTGACTTCTTGGGCAAGCTGTTGAACATTTTGAAATCTGTTTTCTCATCTGTAAAATGAGAATAGCAGGGCTTATATCCCAAGAAAAATGAGTTTTCAAATAATATAAGTATTAGGTCTCTGTGACATAGTAGACTGTTTATCTACACCCTTTCTATTTTGTTTATCCGCATCTCTTCTCTTCATTGTCCCATTTATTAATACAAAACATTTTATAGCTAATTATCATTTATCACCCTAACTCCATGAAGAAGATATAATTACTCCTCCTTCATATTTTAGTGGTGGAAACTGAAGTGCAGTGAAGTTCTGGAACATTCTCAAGCGGCACGTTAGTAAATGACAGAGTCTTCCAATTCTAGAAGTGAGACTGACAAGTGCATCCACAAATTAGAATGACAGAAAGGTGTTTTGGAGTCATGGAGCTACAATCACCCTTAGAGGATCTAATCTTTCCATTTTAAAGGTTGAAAAATGAAGCCCAGAGAGTGAAATAACTTGCCCTGGGTCACACCACTGTCTAAGGCAGAGTTAGAATGGGGGCTCCTCTCTGACCTTCTTCTGACTTCCAGAACAGGTTCTTTGCTTCTGAGCTGAAATTGCCAACCAGGGATGTGGGGGTGGATTCAGCCACATCCCTGTTTCATGCTGTCTCACAGTTATTCACAATCCCCCGTCCCCATGATCTCCTAGGCAGCCACTCCACACATGGGCATTATCTGCCCGGCTCCTGCAGACATCTGAGTTTGCAACCCCTGCTTCAGAGGAAGCTATTTCTGCTTTGAAGACATAGATTTTAAATGCAGTCAAATACAGCTCAACAATGAATTCTTCCAGTTATGTTTTATGTAATTGAATTTTACAGATTAAAAAATTCAAACTCAGGGGAGTTGAGCCACTGACCCAAGGTCTCACAGCAAACGAGGGCAGAGCTGGGGCTCAGCCTTGGCGCGTCTGACTCCAGGGCTCCTTCCTGCTCTCTCCCCTTCCCTGCGCTCCAGTTCACAGGTCGAAGCTGAGCTCCAAGATGGGAAATTCGTGCTGCGTGTCTTCAGTTTTCGTTAGAATCAATCCCTCAGTGGAGAGTGACTCTTGGCAAGTTTGCCAAAACTCGGTTCCCTAAACAACCAATTTGCAAACAAGTAAGCAAACAAAACAAAAATGATTTTTCCAAATTACCTACGGCTTCAGAGTAAACCTTGGTATCTAGTAGAGTCAGTCAGTTCTCTTTCTTTCTCATCTCTTCCTCTTCCAAAAATCTTTGGCTATTCTTGGCCCTTTACTCTTCCACCTGAATTTCAGGCTCAGCTTGTCAATTTCCCTGAAAAGCCTTGTTGGGATTTTGATTGGAATAGCTTTGAATCTATAGATTAACTTGGGGGAAAAGAGGCATCTTTATAACACTCAGTAGTCCTGTCCATTAGGAGTAAGGTATTACACTCTCTATTGATTCGGATTTTCTTTTATGCTTTTCAATAAAGGTGTGTGTGTGTGTGTGTGTGTGTGTGTGTGTGTATATATATATATTAAATATATACATGTTTTTTCATTCCTGTAAATGTCTGACAGGGGAAATTCATTGAATAAGAATTTATTGAGCACATGGTATATTCAAGGCCAAAATTTGTCCATCCCATATGAATAAAATTTTCTATTTTTTTCAAACTTTAACCACTTCTGTTACTCTCGTGCCATTTTCACAAATGGTTCATGAGCTTCATTTCATATTTCTAAAAGTTAAACTTTAAACTTTCAGCATATTTTGCTACTGACAATACAGGGGAGGGACAGGTTCCCAGGATTTATGTATCAACTGCCTGATCATTTCATTCCCAGTCAGAATGCCTCCTTCTTGTTAGGTTTGGATTTGGTGTTTATACATCTCTGGGGATGATAAATCCAGTTCAGGCCCAAAGACTCTCCAAAATCCACCATGCTCTGATCCTTAATATTGGCCATGCCGGATTCCGTTAATTAGCCATTTTTTCTTTCTTAAATGCAAGTATCTGATCAGTGATCAGATCACACAGGCCTTACTTAAAGCAATTAGGAGCAGACACTTCAGATTTGTTCAACAAGGTAGGATCCAGGAAGCCTCATCATGTGGGAAAGAACAAAGAAACGTCAGAAAGAATATATTGGTCTTCCCTGTCCTTACTCTGCAAATTGCACCTAACCTGTAAAATGGCAGTGGGGTTTCAGAAATAAATGTTTCTTCAGGAGAATGCACAATGCTTGCCTAAAAACTGGGTCATCTCCCAATTTCTTTTATCTCTTCAGCTAGTATGTATTGAGGGCTGGCTGTACACCAACACTGGGCTGGGTGCTGGGATGCAAACATAATCAAAGTCATGGTCTTGGCCTCATTCTCGTGTAGTATAGTGGGGCACATAGATAACTCAATGTGCAATTAATAAAAAGTTTGATAAGTGTTATGATAAAGAAAAGCACCATGAAGGCACATGTAAGATTTAATGGTTTGGGGAAGAAAGGTCTAGGATCCTGAAAGAGGTGATTGCTAACTTGAGAAAGAAAGTAAGGGCAGGTTAGTGTGCCTAGAGAATAAATAAGAAAGTTGGGGTGGGGAGTGGCAAGAGATAGAAGATGGAAGACATAGGCAAGGGCAAAAGTCAGAAGGACCAGAAACCAAAAACCGGTGTTACTACGTGTTAACAGTGTGCCTTTAGGCAATGTATGAGTTTTTTAGGGCTGCTGCAATAAGGTACCGAAAACTGGGTGGCTTAAAACGACAGAATGTTATTGTCTCGCAGTTTTCTAGGCTAGAGGCCTGTCAGCAGGGCCATCTTCTCTCTGAAGGCCCTAAGGGAGAGTACTCCCTTGCGTTCTCCCTTGTGTCTTCTAGCTTCTGGTGTTTGCTGGCAATCCTTGGCATTCCTTGGCTTGCAGATGCCTCACTCCAGTCACGTGGCTGTCTTTTCCCTGTGTGTCCTCACATCGTCTTCCTGCCGTGTGTCTGTCTCTGTGTCTAAATTTTCCCTTTTTAAAAGGACATCAGTCATATCACATTGGGGCCCACCCTAGTCATTTTAACTTCATTGCTTCTATGAAGACCTTGTTTCCTAATGAGGCCACATTCTGAAGATTAGGACTTTAACGTAACTTTGTGTGGGGAGGGGACAATTTGACCCATAATAGGCAAGTTATTTTACCCCTCTGAGTCTTGGTTTCTTTATCTGTAAAATGGGGATAGTGATTCCTACTTTATAGAGTTAAATTAAATAGAATAACAAAGGTGAGGTGCCTGGCACATGATAAGGGCTTAAACCATTGCAGTTAAGAATTACTAGGCACTAGGTACTCTTAATACATCTCACTTAACAACCACAACTGCCCTGTGATGCAGGAATTGTCATTCCCACTGGATACCAGAAGAGACCGAGACTAAGATAGGATAAGGAATTTGTACAAAATCACACTATAATTAAGACTTAAAATCCACTTCTCTCCAAAGCCCATGATGTTTATTGCCACTCCAAAGAGCCTGACTGGGGGGAGAATTAGTCAAGGCGGAGTTAAGAAAATCTCTCCTGCAGGGGAAACAGCAGAGAAAGATTTTTATTATTATTTTTATATAATAGTATAGGGACATATGCCAAATACCGATTCAGGTTCCAAGGTGCCCAGAATCACACATGAGATGTTCAGAAAGCTAAAGGACAGATGATATATGAAGTCCAGTGGATTCATCATGTTCACCAGCTTTTGTCATCCTTTGTCATATTTCAAGGCTGCATCCGCATTTTTTAATAGGCCATAGAAATTCACAATCAAAATTTCAAAGCTAAAAATACCTCCATGCCATCCTGGAAAATAGTTTTATTTTTTTCTCTTTTTTGATAAACAAAACACCCGAGTGTTTCCCACCCAACAAAGAAAGAAATAGGTAGGCTGTGATGAGTGATTGAACCTACTTTTGTCTGTTTGCAACAAACATTCGCAAAACACATTATCCTTTTGACATTTCTGTTAGGATTGTTCATATTCCATTTCCTGCAAAGTGCCTTTCATCCTCACTGGGTTCCTGTAATTACCTCTTTGGAAGGAGATCATCTCAGTCCTTCAGGGACATTATCACTTTCAAATGGTTGATTCCTAATCATTGTTGTTGTTGATGTTATGTTCAGCTATCTCTTTGGAGGGAAGAAATGATGCTATCTTAAGCGATTAGCCTGACACCTAGACAGTAAAATGGCAGTTATGTAGAAGCAGGTGGTAGTTCGATTATATATATATATATATATATATATATTTTTTTTTTTTTTTTTTTTTTTTTGGCCAATTCCATGGGTCATTTTGTGCCCCAATAATAGTAAAGGGAGCCATACTGCCTGGGTTCTTAGCCTGGTTTTGTCATTTTCAAGCTGTGTGACCTTGGGGAAATTATTTAAACATCTCGTACCTCAGTTTCCTCATTTGCAAAACTGGGATTATAATAGTATCTAACTCATAGAATTGCTGAGAAGATTAGCAAAGTTAATATGTGTAAAGAGCTTAATTATGTGAATATTATAGTATACACTCAATAAACGGTAATTATGATGATGGTTATGATTATTTTGCAGGAAGAATGATAGCCTTGAAGTTGTTCCCACTTACCTATTGTGAAATCTCCTCAGTTTCATCTGCAAAATAGACCTGTGCAGTGTTCGCATCATGCAGGGTATTATGTATAAGCCACAGTAATGAGTCTGCATTGTTTGTTTTGTTTTCTCTAATCGTAATGGGATACCACTGAGGTGCTTTTTAGCAGAGGAGTTAAATGACCAGTTTAGCATTATACAAGATTATTCGTACTGTTCTCTGGGGAATAGACTGGGCAGAGGTGTTGCTAAGAAACCAGTTAGGAGCTAGAATAGGTGAGACACACCAGAGATGTTGATCATGGTGGTGGTGGAGGAGATGGAACAAAGTGGACTCAGCTTGTAAATTACAAGCAGATTGCACAGGACTCAACCACAGAGGGAGGGACATGAAGGATGTTTCCTGGGTTTTGGAACAACTGGAAGGAAGACAACTCATTGAAGTAAATGTACACAGGTGTCTATGTACACTCTGGAACAACAGCTGAGAGCACAATGACAAAAAAGGACAGGAATAGAAATGTCTGTAGGTAAAAGAAGAGGAAAGGAAGAAAAGAAGCTCAGATTTGTGGAGAACTTAAATTCCATGGGGTGTTGAAGGATTACATCCTAGCCTGAGGGAGCAGTGCAATTGAGGCTTGGCAGAAGGAATGCTGCCATATTGTAGGAACAAGCTGTATCGTTCCTGTGCTTGTGACTTATGCACAGGAATGATACAGGTTTTTATTTTTATTTTTAATTATTATGGATACATAATAGTGGTATATCCCTATACGGTACATGTGATGTTTTGATACAGGCACACAGTGTGAATTAATTAAATCAGGGTAATCAGGATATTTACTGCCTTGGGCACTTTCATCATTTTTTTTTTTTGGTCTTAGGAGCATTTCGATTCCATTGCTTTAGTTATTTTAACCTATACCCTGACTCACTGTTCATTATACTCTGTTGTGCTATCAAATATTGTTCATTCTATCTAACTATCTAAACATATTTTTACACCTATTAACCATCCCCACTTTATCCTCCCAACCCCTACTCCTCACTACCCCTCCCAGCCTCTGAAAATCATCATTCTATTCTCTGTCTCCATGAGATCAATTGTTGTTAGCATTGACCTCCCACGTATGAGTGAAACATGCTAAATTTGTCTTTCTATGCTTGGCTTATTTCACTTAACATAATGTTCTTCGGGTCCATCCACATTGTTGCAAATTGCAAAATTTCATTCTTCTTGTGGCTATATAATATTCCATATTGTATATGTATTACAATTTATTTATTTATTCATTTGTTGATGGACACTTTGGTTGATTCCAAATCTTGGCTATTGTTCATAGTGCTGCAATAAACATGGGAGTGCAAATATCTATTCAATATTCTGAATTTCCCTCCTTTGTATATATACCCAGCAGTGGGATTGCTGGGTCACATGGCAGTTCTATTTTTAGTTTTTTGAGGGACCTCATACTGTTCTCCACAGTGGTTGCACTAATTTACATTCCCACCAACAGTTTAAAAGGGTTCCCCTTTCTCCAAATCCTTCCCAGCAATCATTATTGTCTGTCCTTTTGATAAAGGCCATTTTAACTGGGGTGAGATGATATCTCATTGTAGTTTTGATTTGCATTTCTCTGATGACTAATGATATTGAGCATTTCTTCATATAACTATTGGCCAGTTGTATGTCTTCTTTTGAGAAATGTCTATTCAGATCCTTTGCCCCTTTTTTAATCAGATTGAATTTCTTCCTATTGAGTCATTGGAGCTTCTTATATATTCTTGTTATTAATCCCTTGTCAGATGGGTAGTTGCTAATATTTTCTCCCATTCTGTGGGTTGTCTCTTTACTTTGTCGATTATTTTCTTTGCTGTGCAGAAGCTTTTTAGCTTGATGTGATCCTATTTGTCCAATTTTGCTTTGGTTGTCTGTGCTTTGGGGGTATTACTCAAGAAGTCCTTTCCACACCAATGTCCTAAGGCATTTTCCCAATGTTTTATTTTAGTAGTTTCGTAGTTTCAGGTTTTAGATTTAAATCTTTAATCCATTTTGATTTTATTTTTGTATATGGTGAGAGAGAAAGATCTAATTTCATTCTTTTGCATATGGATATCCAGTTTTCTGAGCACCATTTATTGAAGAGACTGTCCTTTCCCCACTGTATGTTCTTGTCACTTTTGTCAAAGGTAAGTTCACTATATATGTGTGGATTTATTTCTGGGTTCTCCATTCTGTTCCATTGGTCTATGTATCTGTTTTTATGTCACTATCATGTTGTTTTGGTTACTACAGTTCTGTAGTATAATTTAAATCAGATAATGTGATTCCTACAGTTTTGTTCTTTTTACTCAGGATGGCTTTGGCTATTCTGGGTCTTTTGTGGTTCCATATAAATTTTAGGATTATTTTTTCTATTTCTGTGAAGAATGTCATTGGTATTTTGAAGGAGATTGAATTGAATCTGTAGATTGCTTTGGGTAGTATGGACATTCTAACAATATTGATTCTTCCAATCCAGGAGCATGGAATATCTTTCCATTTTTTGTGTAGTCTTCAATTTTTCCATTAATGTTTTACAGCTTTCATTATAGAGGTATTTCACTTCTTGGTTAAGTTTATTCCTAGGTATTTTATTTTATTTGTAGCTATTGTAAATGGGATTATTTTCTTGGTTTCTTTCTCAGATTGTTTACTGCTGGCATATAGAAATGCTACTAATTTTTGTATATTTATTTTGTATCCAGAAACTTAACTGGATTTTTTTTAATCAATTCTAATAGTTTTATGGTAGGGTCTCAAAGAATTAGAAAAACAAGAGCAAACTAAACCCAAAATTAGTAGGAGAAAAGAAATAATAAAGATCAGAGTAGAAGTAAATGAAATTGAAACACACACAGAAAAAAATACAAAAGATCAATAAAGCAAAAAGTTGTTTTTTTGAAAAGATAAACAAAATGGACACACCTTTAGCCAGACTAACTAATAAAAAAAGAGAGACCCAAATAAATAAAATCACAGATGAAAACAGAGACATTACAGCTGATACTTCAGAAATTCAAAGGATCATTAGAGACTATGAGCAACTATATGCCAATAAGTTGGAAAACCTAGAAGAAATGGATAAATTCCCAGACACATATAAACCCACCAGGATTGAACCAGTATGAAATCCAAAATCTGAATAAACCAATACAAGTAACAAGATAGAAGCAGTAATAAAAAGTCTTCCATCAAAGAAAAGCCCAGAACCTGATGGCTTCACTGCTAAATTCCACCAAGCATTCAAAGAAGAACTAATAGCAATCCTACTTAAATTATAACAAAAAATCAAGGAGAAGGGATATGACCAAACTCATTCTACAAGGCCTGTATCAGCCTGATAAACCAGACACAACAATACTATAAGCCAACATCTCTGATGAATATAGATGCAAAAATCCTCAACAAAATACTATTATAGCAAACCAAATTCAACAACATATTAAAAAGATTATTTATTATGATCAAGTGGGATTCATCCCTGGATGCAGGGATGTTTCAACATATGTAAGTTAATCAATATGACACATCATGTCAACAGAACAAAGGACAAAAAACATATGATTATTTTAATTGTTGCTGAAAAGGCATTCAATAAAATTCAACATCCCTTCGTGACAAAAACTCTCAAAAAAATGAATGTAGAAGGAACTGACCTCAACATGGTAAAAGCCATGTATGACAGACCTACAGCTAGTATCATACTGAATAGGAAAAACCTGAAAGCCTTTCCTCTAAGATCTGGAACAAGGCAAGAATGCCCACTTTCACCACTGTTATTCAACATAGCACTGAAGTTCTAGCTAGAGCAATCAGTGAAGAGAAAGAAATAAAGGGCATCTAAACTGGAAAGGAAAAAATCGAATTATTCTTGTTTGTAGACTATGTGATCTTGCATCTAGGAACAATACAGTTTTGAATTGTTGCATAGCCACATTATGCTGGTGTGGCCTTGCCACCCAAATATGTGATAATATTCTGCAGCCAAGAAATGACTTATTTTGTATCCTCAAGTATATTTAGCTCAGTCCCATGCATATAACAGAATTTTCAGTAAATACTTCTGGAATTTAGAAAGCTTTCAAGTAAAAGGTAAAGAATTTATTCACCACCACCATTTTTGAAAGCCTGTGCTAACCTTTGGGAATACAGAAGATGAATGAGATATGGTCCACGTCCTTAAGGACGTGGATTTTCTCTCTCCCCTTCCCCTTCACCCTTTCCTCCTCCTCTTTCCCTCTCTTCTCCTCCTCTCTCCTCCCCACTCCTTCTCTTCCCTTCTCTATCCTTCTACTCAACATCTCTTTCTCTCAACTTCTGTCTCTGTCTCACACACACAAACATACACATACACACACACGGACGCGTGCGCTCGCATGCTCCTCATACTGAACCAAAAAGGGAGTGAGCGTGCTGGAGTCCAATACTGAATCTTTTTGCAGACTGGATCCAGGTCTGCTCAACATGTTGCTCATCCTCCTTAGACCAACAGGCTGGCCATGCATGTCCTCCTCATGATGGTGATAAAGTGCAAGAAAGCAAACAAATTTGAAGACTCTGCCTGTGCCACATCTGCTAGCAGCATCCTGTTGGCCAAAGTCAGTCACAAAGCAGATCCGGAAGTCAAGGTGGAGGCACTTATTATCTGCTTCCAGCAGGAGAAGCTGCAAAATTACTTAGCAAATGGCATGAGTATCAGGCAGGATATAGGACCATAGTTACCTTGGACAAATGTTTCCCATCCTCTAGGCTTCCTCACTTCTTCGATAAGGAGCTTGGATCAGATCCAAGTGTTCCACAATGCGAGGTACACCCCTCCAGTAGTACACAAAATGATTTAGGTGTCACATGAAATTTAGTGAATTCTTAGATGTGGCATATTAACTAATATTCAGCACATAAAGATGTTTGAATTTGCCATTGGTATTTCCAGTGCATCCAGGAGGAAGTTTGAGTTAGTGCCTTTAATAAGGCTCTAGCCCTTACTGATTCTGCATTTTGACAAAGAACTAGCAAGCCCCAGGGTCAGAACCTTCTGAAGGCCAGAATGTCTAGCTGGAATTTGAAAAGATTGTTTTGTTTTCATTTTTTTTGGAGTATATTGTATTCACAGCAAGTATTTAAACAAAATATAAAGTAAATTATTGGTAGCATGCAGACAGCAAAAAATCACGATTGTGGGGCTTGAATAACTGAAGTTTGAGAAATTCTGGATTTGATCATCTTTATGGTTCAGAGGTCTTATGATTGCTGCCAATTTCATTGCTCAAGCTGCAGTCTCCACTTCCACCCCAAGGCTTTCCCAGAGGAGCACGAGCAGCAATGGGTATTGTCCTCTTCCGAAGGTCTCTAAGACCTTTCATTGCTCCCCTCTTCTCTAAATGTGAGAAGCCCAGCTGCCAGTATGACTGCCCAGCTGGATGTATTTGATTGACATGTTCATCCCTACACAACGGACCAGAGTCAGTCAACGCAGGGCTGTCCCTGCCCTTGGCACTGTGACACGTGGGCCCAGATTCCAAATGTCATTTCACATCTCCTCATGGCATCAAAGCACCCTTGAGAACAGGAAACACTAACAGATGGCTGAGATGCCTTCAAAAAGCCTCCCCCAGACAGCTGGGGAGATGCAGAGCCCTGTCGGTGATAATGGGTCACAGCATATGCTCAGCAAAAAATGCCGAGGGGAAGAGTGGTTCTCGCATCCACCGTGCCTGGGGAACAGTGGTGCAAATGCTGGGCATGGGCTGCCTTAGACAGAGTGACATTTGCATTTGCAAGATATCTATTAAATCTCTGATCTCTAGCCGAGGTTCCCTGGACTTTTAATGCTCCCAAAAGGTAGTAATGGGAAACTTTTATTTACATTCAATATTTCATTATTAAACAAATGAATAAAAAATGCATTTTCTCACCATAAGGCTATTGACTCCTCTGATGCAGGAATTCCTAACCTGGGTTTGTGGACCCTGACAAAGTCCATGGCCAATCTTAGACAGGCCTGTGAACCTTCCAAAATTACCTATAAAAATTTATGTGTATGTACATACACAGGTTTCTCTGGAGAAAGGGTCTAAAACTTCAGATTCTCAGAATGGTCCATGTCTCATTATAAAGCACTGTTATAACACTGCTCCTTACAAAGACTACATGCGGCAGGAAAATGTCAAAACAAAGCTAAACTAAACCAGGAGGCAATGTAAGGTAACAATGTTTTCCCCCCGATAGGAGCATTAAGAAAAACATCTGCCATTTATCTTCACCATAATTTTAAAAAGAAGGCTATTTCAGTGCAGTTAGACATGAAAAAAAGGTAGGAGAGCCATAAAGTCAGATTAAAAACATAAATTTAGCTTTATTTTAAAAATCACCACATTGTCCATTTTTGTTTTATATCAGTGAGGACTAGTGACCATTGCTGGTCTATGGACCAGGATTTGGGAACCACTGTTCTCTGACTGGAAATTCCCACTCGGTCTGTAAATTTTTGGGAAACCACAGCCTTCTCTGGAATATCCCAGAGCCTGGCCTAGGAGAAGACCAAGACCCTGAGAGAAGTCCTTTATCATGGATCCCACTGTGCTGTGATACGCTACACTACACCCCAAGGCAAGGATGGTGGATTCAAAGCAACCATTCATTGCAACAGCTATTGACTATGCCCTTCAGGTGGGCCAGGCCCTGACCTTGGCCTCAGACATGCTGAGGTAAAAGGCACTATCCCTCCCCGCGGGGTTCACGTTGTAGTGGAAGAGATGACAGAAATGGTGCTAGTGGGCACTGTCGTCCACTCCACTCCTCCCTCTCTGTTGCGAAATAAGCAAAAGAAATGATGAATGATGTCACACAGGATGTATTACAGAATCTATTATCTCTGTTTGTTGTGGGGAACCCCAAGTGGGATTGAGTGATTGAATTATCCTCCCAAAAAGCAATATGGAGATACCTCAAAGAGATGCAAGTAGAACTACCATTTGATCCAGCAATCCCATTACTGGGCATCTACCCAAAGGAAAAAAAGATTCTGTAAAAAAGACATCTGCACTACAATGTTTATAGCAGCACAATTCACAATTGCAAAGATGTGGAAACAACCCAAGTGTCCATCAATACATGAGTGGAATAATAAAATGTGGTATATGTATACCATGGAGTTCTACTCAGCCACAAAGAAGAATGGTGATATAGCACCTCTTGTATTATCCTGGATAGAGCTGGAGCCCATTCTACTTAGTGAAGTAGCACAAGAATGTAAAAACAAGCACCACATGTACTCGCCATCAAATTGGTATTAACTAACCAACACTTAAGTGCACATATAGTAATAACATTCATCGGGTGTTGGGCAGATGGGAGGGAGTATGGGAGAGGGAAGATGGGCATATACATACCTAATGGGTGTGGTGCACACCATCTTGGGGATGGACACATTTGAAGCCCTGACTCGAGTGGGCCATAGGCAATATACGTAACCTAAACATTTGTACCTGCATAATATGCTGAAATAAAAAACAAAAATCCTCCCCCCAAAAATTTAAAATGCCTCTTCCTTTTAGAAGCATGCAACAGAGAGTACAGAATGCAGGGTGTAGAAAGAGGGCAGGCTATTGCCAGCAAGTTTGCAGACTGCAGTGTGGGGAGTCAAGCCTGTTCAGCAATGCAATGGTAAGACTTAGTACATTTTAAATATCTGCCTAAGCAAAGGCTGGGACTTTACTAGTTCCAGCACTAAGAGGAAGCAATCACTGCCAGGGGATGCAACCAATTCCAGAGCACACACTGGAAAGGAGCAGCATGAGGACAAGGGAGGCCGCCAGCAGGATCTGGAGGAGAGATGCAGACCACACCAACACAGAAAGGATTCTCCTGATCACAGAGTCAAAGTGAGGGGAAGCTAGGAGTTGATTTCAGAATCAGAATCGCAGAGTTGTAGATAATTTTAAGAGTTTCATTTTTCATAGCATGTAACTTCTGTGTCGTTTCCATAAAGTCCTGAGTTAAGAGACCCTCTCTGGCTATCTTTGCGTATGAAGATCTGAATTGAGTGGATATTGCCTGATAACTACAAATAGTTCACCAGGTAAGAAGATAGGTAAGTGACAGTAGCCACACTCAGGTACGTTCCAAAGACTCTCTCCTTTCAGTTGAGAAGCCAAAGCACAAAGAGGTTAATTACCTTGACCATCGGTGCAAAGCCAGCCATGGATACCTGGGACTTCACTGGCTCCCGCACTAAGAACTCAAAGGAAGCAACCAATCCCAGAGTGCTGGAAAGTGACACTTCCAGTTCCAGAGAGGCCAGGAATCCAGGTCTCTGCCAGTCCTGAGTGTGTTATTTGGTTTTCATTTTTTTAAATTTTATTTTTAAATTGACACGTAATAATTTTACATATTTATGGGGTACAGAGTGATGTTTTGATATGTATAAGGTATAGCAATCAGAGCAGGGTAATTAGCATGTGTATCATCTCAACCATTTATCATTTCTTTGCATTGGGAGCATTCAATACCCTCCTTCTAGATATTTGAAACTATGTATTATTATTAACTACAGTCATCCTACACTGGTATAGAACACTAGAACTTATTCTTCCTATCTAGCTGTAATTTTGTATCCTTTAACAAATCTCTCCCTCTCCCTCCCTTCCCCTAACCCTTACCTCTAATATCCTCTGTTCTACTTTTTATTTCTACAGGATCGATTTTTTCTTTAGTTTCCACATGAGTGAGAACATGCAGTGTTTAACTTGCTGTTCCTGGTTTATTTCACAGTCCTGAGTTTTTGAGACATCAAGATTTGAGTTTTGTTCTCCACACTTTATAGTCACTAAAACTAACAGAAGATGGTTGTAAAATATTCTTGATTCTTCTTTCAAGGGGGGATCTGTGAGCATGACGAAGGAAGGCTGGGATGAATTACAAACTTGGGAAACTGTTTCAGAAAGGATCAGAGAATGTTAGATTTAGAATGGGATTTAGAAGTTACTTAGCTGAACTAGATATAACTACTGAGGTACACAGGAATATCATGATATAATTAATTTTGCACGACAAATAGGTAACTGAGCAGGGATTGGAATTTGGTTCTCCAGCGTCCTTGCCCAGGGTTTACGGCACCACACCAGGTGTTCAGAGAATGCTACATGGCAAATGACGGGGACCGTGAACCGTGAAGAAGAAATTTTGATCAGCAAGAGACAGAATTCTTTTTTCCCCAAAGAGTAGAAACTTTTAAGCACACCACGATTTGTTGTAAAGGGAGGCTGTGGGGATATATTCCCTGGGTAAGTATGTAAAGGAGACTGCTTAGCTGTGGTCGTAGGCAGAGGACCAGATTAAACCCAGCAACTGGTCCATTTGATTTCCTGGAGCAAGATCTGTGACTCCAACATTTCAAGCCCTAGATGATAATTTTCATACTGTTCCCAAGTTCAAAGGTTTTACTTTCTTCTTTGCTGCTTCTAAAGCAGTGGGACTTTGAGCTTTGGTTTTGTAAGGACAAGACTCTGGCCTCTGAGGAGTGTGAAAGCAGATTCAATTTCCATGGCAATGAGGCCTCCTGTGAAAGCACATCCAGGGGTAACTCGGTTTTCTCTTACACCCGCCCCGCTCAGGCTTTCGTCCTCTCCGCCATGCAAAGTAGCATTTGTCAAGGTCACCTACGACTTCCACGTTGCTTAATCCAGTGCTCAGTTCTCAGTCCTTACTCGACCGTCAGCACCATGCGGCACCGCTGGTCACCTGTCATCGGTAAAGCACATGCTTCCCTAGACTTCCAGGACACCACTCTCTTGGTTTTCCTTTCCCCCCAGGCTACTTCTTCTGAGTCTCGTTTGTGGGTTCCTCCCATCTTCTCCAACCTCTTAACATTGGAGTTTCTCAGGTCTCTATAGGAGAACATTTTTTTTTTCTCCTCTACCAAGACTCAATCCTAGGGTGATCTGGGCTGGTTTTATGGCTTAAATATCATCTATAGTGCGACAACTCTCAAATTGGGTCACCTCTACCTTCAAAATACAGTCTAACCACTTTTCACCACCTCTAACACTACCACCATCCCCTCTTGCCTGGATCAGTATGATAGTTACCTGATTTCCTTCCCTGTGTTCCACCCTTGTCTCTCTAGAGCCAATTTTTCACCAGCAGCCAGAGTAATTTTTTTAAAAAACATAAGGCAGAAAAAAATCACCCCACAATTCCTGCGCCCATACCTTTCCCATGGTTTCTTTTTATCTCAGAGGAAACACCAAAGTCTCCACTAACTCTCTTATCTCCTATTTCACCACTCTGCTTCTAGCCTAACCTGCTCCTCCAGACACGCTTGTCCCCTCTGTTCCTCTAACATGCCAAGCACAATTGCACTTCGAGGTCTTCCCACTTGCCATCGCTATGCCTGCAAAGCTCTTCTCTCACATACCTGCCTCCTGGTGCCTTCACTTTCTTCAGGTCTCTGCTTGAGCGGTTTTTACTTACAACCCTTCTGACACCAAATGTGTGGGTGTTTTCTTCACACCAACCAATTCTCTAGCTCATTGGATACCAACTGGGTATTCTACAATTTAATTCTAAATTATCCTGGAGTTAGCATCGGACTCCACAGGTTTGAGAGCTCAGCGTCCAAAGACTGCCCCTCATTTCAGATGCCAGTCACAAGTATCGGGGCCATAAGCTATTCACAAGTTGTCCAACTTGGATACAAAGCAAGAGTTCCCATGACCCCCTTCTCAAATTCAATCATTTGCTAGAAGGACTCACAGAACTCAGGAAAGCACTTTATTTACTGTTACCAGGTTACTATAAAGGATACAACTTAGGAACAGACAAGTGGAAGAGATGCACAGGGCAAGGCACAGGAGGAGGGGTGGGAAGCTTCCATGCCCCTTCTGGGCACGCTCCCCTTCCAGCATGTCAATGTGTTCACCAGCCCAGAAGCTCTCCAAACTCTGTCATTTGTGGGTTTTTATGGAGGATTCATTAGGTAGGCATGATTGATTAAATCATTGATCATTGGTGATTGACTCAATCTCAGTCCCCTCTGCCCTCCCAAGAGGTCAGAGGCTGTGCCGAATGTTCCAAACCTCTATTCACACGGTGGTTCCTGTGGCAACCAGTCCCCATCCTGAAGCTATCTAGGGACTCAGCAAGAGTCACCTTATTAGCAAAAATGCATGTATGGTTCAAAGGGGATGTTATGAATAACAAAAGATGTTCCTCTGAGCCCTATCACTCAGGAAGTTTCAGGGTTTTAGGAATTCTGTGTCAGGAACAAGGACAAAGACCACATATGTATTTCTTATTGTCACACTGCTCAAATGTCATCTTATCATTAAGGCTTCCCGTGGCCCCTTGGTATGACATAGCAGCTCCCTTCTTTCTTGTGTATGCTCACTACCGTGGCTCTTATTGCTACAGCAGTTTTTATGATTGGACAAACCATCAGTTGACACTTCTGTGGTCCTCCCTGCTAGAACGCAAACTCCATAATAGTTGGGGTTTTTCCTATTTGGTTCGCTGTTCTTTCTCCAAAACCTCAAATGGCATCTGGAATACAGTGGCTACTTAGGAAATAGTTGTTGAATGAAAGAACAAAATTAGGAAATCTTGTCCAAGATCTACAACCAAATTCAGGGAGCAGTGCATTTAAAGCCACCATGGAGAGAAGAAGCCTCCATTCCCCACATTTGGCTGCTCTGAAATCAATCTCCTATGCTCCTCAAAGGATCTAATTCCTTCCAAAAATATTAAAAATATATCATATCTTACATAATAGGGTATAGTGGGTAAGAGTCAAGGTGGTAGATCCAGGATTCCTGGGTTCAAATCCCAGCTCTATTTCTTACTCACTGTGTGTCCTTGAACAAGTGACCTGACTTCTCTGTGTTTCAGATTGCTCCTCTACAAAATGGTGATATTTTTAGTACCTATCTCATGAAATTGCTATAAAGATTAAAGAAGACATATATATAAGATACTTAGAAAAATACCTAGTACATAGTGTTAGCTCATGTTATTACACTAGGGATATATTGTCTAATTAATACTCTTTTTTGTTACTCAAGAAGTTTTTTTCAGAGGAATCTACCTATACACATGTGTGTATACCTTTATACATATAGAGATATTATATATACACACACGGCGAGTTTGTTAGATGTACAGGTATGCATGTGTTATGAACACGTGTATTTTTTAAGTTCCATATTGGCTTCTTTTTTCTTGTGTCTAGCCTCTTGAGCTGCACACAAATCCTACAGCAGGGCTCTTTATTTCCAAAGAGACTCCACTCTACCAAATATTAATGAGCAATATAGATTTTACTTAATATTTTATAGAGGCCTTGGAAGAAAGAGGGCTTATATATCACACCAACATAATTTAAGAGCTCTTCATTAGGTATTTCTCTTCTCCACCAGAATTGCTCCTTAGCTAAACCATCGACCAGGCTTCTCTCTTTCCTGCTTCCCCACACAAGCCCCCCTGCGGCTTCCTGCAGGATCACCTGGCCCCAGCATTGGGGCTCATGTGCCCTTCACCCACCCAGAGCCCCATGTCTGCCCAGCCGCTTATCAGCAGGAACCCTCACAGGGAGTCCTATCTTCCTTGAACCTTACTCTTTCTTATATCCTTACATCCTCGACACCTAGAGAGGAGCCTGCTACATAGCACGTGCTCTGCGGGCTGTTAGGAAAATGAAAGAATGAAAGAACCTTATGTAAGCGTACTGTATCTTCTTTCATGGAGAGGGAAATTGAGACAGAAGAATGTCAAAGGACTGTGGGACAGCCAAAAAGAGACCTCAGATTCCCCTGTCCTCCTCTGCCCTCACCTACTACAGAGACCAATCGCTAGTAGCCTTTCCTTTAAACACTTGGAATAATTCTCACCTTTCCTGTGTCTTGTGAAGATCAACATTATACCATGAGCTAGTCTTGACCATGCAGAGAGCAAGCTCTCTCTCTCTCTCTCCAGCTGCTTCTTTTATTTCATTCCCTACTGGGAAAAACTAATCAAACATGTACGAAGCTTAAGAATATTCCGAGGAGATTTGATTTTTCACTGGTGGTCAGTTTCAAGAAATGCATGCCAATAAACACAAACTCCATCCCCCATTTCCTGCCTATACAGGCTTCTCCAGCCAAAGCAGGGCCTGGGGCCAAGAAATAGGTACAGGAAGGAAACATGCCCTATTGGTAGGTGACTGAATTGGAACTTTATTCTCTGTGATTTTTTTTCTTTTTTGTCAAAGTGAAGAATAACCCAGCACTGATATGAGTAGAAATGAAACATAAACTCCAAGGGGTTCTTGTTTTGGGGTGTTTTTGCAAGGCCTTTCCCTTCCTTGTTCATATGGAAAAACCATAACTAGCCTCAATACTTTGCTCCATGACACATCACAGTTCCCTTTCTCCTATGTTCCAAGGCTGGTCCTTTGCTCCTCTGTGACAACTCTCCCCCCATACACTTGTGTGTTCCCTGTCATTGTATCTCATCATGTGTTACAGTCTCTGCTCGGTACTCAGGTCTGACTCTCCCAGAGACGAAGAGCTTCTTAAGGGCATTGCATTATGTATGCCCAGTACACAATCAGTACTCAGTAAATTTGGTGAAATACATAAACAAAGGAAAAGTACACTGTATTGAGGTCAGGAAAAGCAGCATCAAATTCCATCTCTGATTTAAATACCTTTTTAACCTAGGCATACCAACCGTGCTGTAGATATGATAATCCCTCCACTGACCTCACAGGATTGTTGAGATGATTAAATTAGATAATAGATACAAAAAGCCTTTGTAATGGTAAAATGGTATTCGAATATCAAGAGTTACTGTTAAGGAGTATCATACTTCAATGCATTAAGGATAACTGAAAAATCACTCCAGGAACTGTTTTTTAAATGCTATCCAATGTGAGCTTAATAATAATAGCTTCAGTGGGAAAGGAATGGAATGAATTCATCTGGAAATGCAAATAACTTTTTTAGCTGAGAAAATAAACAAATATTGGCATTTAGTATATATCTCTATAGTATAGGAGACTGAAATAAAATGCATGACCAGAGAAGGAAAGGATACTATAGGATGAGATAGGAGACAGTAGTAAGGGAGTTGGAGGCAGACAGGTGCAGCAGGAGGGACACCTATTTCACTGCCTAATACATACTGAGTAGATTGCTTCATGATCTCATTTAATCCTCACTACCTATGAAGATGGTGTTACAACCTTAGTTTACAGATAGCAAGACCCAGAAACTTGGAGAGTGGAAGTAAGTTGAAGCATGGGATTGCAAACTCCCTGAGGTCAGGGACTTTAATATGCATCCCCTATGCCTGGGGAAATACCTGGCATATCACAATTGCTTGATATGATAATATTAAAAAATATTTTTAAATGAAAGAATGAATGTCACACAGCTGGTAAATGGCAGAGTCGGAATTTAAACCACAGACTTATTAGCACTAAAGCCTACTGGATCTTTCCATTATACCCAAATCAAGTTTATATTATTATAGGAGTTTGTAATTCATAAAAGCTACAAGACCAGCAAAATTCAGAAAATGGTATAATTGGCCTACATCTGTAAAATAGAATAGTTAGCAATCACTGAATAAATATAAATATTAACACTATATCATAAGCCCTAAAATTTCCTAACAGGAAAGTGCTCTGATCAGCTATCTGTGGCAGGGTGGGGCACAGGATGTCAGTGGGTGTTGCCTTATTTAGTTCTTATGACTGCCTGGCCTGAGCGTGAGCTAGAGAAGAGGAGTTATCCTGGAGGAGTTTCATGCCAATAACAGATGGTTGTATTTTAAAAATCAGCTTTATTGCTGCATAATTTATATGATATAAAATGAACCTATTTTAGGTAGATTCATCATTACATTTTGGCAAATGCATACACCTGTGTAACTACCACCGCAATCAATGTATAGAACATTTCTCTTACTGCTAAAAGTTCCTTTATGATGTTTTCCAGTGAATCTCCCACTCCAACTCCTAGCTCCATCTATAATGATCTGGTTTCTGTCATTATACATGTTTTCTCTATTCTAGAAATTCATATATATGTAATGTATGTACATGCTGTAGGTAATGTTTGGCCTCTGACTCCTTGCACTTACCATACTAATTTTCAGATTCATCCAAGTCATTGCTTATATCAATAGTTTATTTCTTTTATTGCTGCTATCCCCTTGTATGGATTTACCACAATTTGTTCATCCATTCATCTGTTGCTATGGTTTGAACGTGTCCCCCAAAAAGCACCTGTCGAAAACTTAATCCCTGATACAACAGTGTTAACAGGTGGGACCTTAAAGAAGTGATTAGATCATCAGGGATCCACCTGTGTGAATGGATTAAGACCATTTTTGTGTGAGTGGGCCTCCTAGAAAGGATGAGTTCAGTTCCCTCTTTCACTCTCGCTCTCCTGTCCTTCCACCTTCCACCATAGGATGGCACAGCAATATGGCCCTCATCAGATGCTGACACCAAGATCATGGCCTTCCTTGCCACCAGAACTGTGAAAAATAAATTTCTGTTCATTATAAAAGCAGCTGCAGGTATTCTGTTACAGTGGCAAAAAATGGGCCAAGCCACTAAGACGTTTGCTGTGGGACATTGGAGTTGTTTCCAGGCTTTGGTTACTGTGAATAGAGCTGCTATGAACAGTCACTTGCAGCTCTATGTATGGATATATGTTTTCATTCCTTTCATGTAAATATCTAGGGGTAGAATTTCTGGGTCATAAGGCGATATCATATTTAACTTTATAAGAAATTGGCTGCTTTCCAAAGTGATTGTACCATTTTACACTCCCACCAATAATGTATGAAAACTCTATTTGCTCTACATTGTTGTCAAAACTTATTATTGTTAGATTTGTGTGGGTTTTGTTTGTTTTTATTTTTAGCCATTCCAGTAGGCGTTCTCGTAGTGGCTTTAATTTGCAATTTCCTGATGATTTTAGGAATCCGTTGTCGGTTGAATTGTATCTCCACAAGAGACATGTTGAAATCCTAACTCCCAGCATGTGAGAATGTGATCTTATGTGATAATAGAATCTTTGCAGGTGTAATCAAGTTAAGATGAGATCAAACTGCATTATGGTGGGCCCTAAACCCAAAGACTGGTGTCCTTAGAAGAAGCTCACGTAGATATACACAGGCACACACATAGAGGAGAATGCCATGTGAAGACAGAGGCAAAAATTGAAGTAATGAGTGTACAAGCCTAGAAGCAACAAGTACTACCAACGGCCACAAGAAGCTGGGAGAGAGTTGTGGAACAGACCCTTCCCTAGAGCCTTTGGAAGGACCACGGCCCCACTGAAACCTTGATTTCAGACATCTAGACTGAGGACACATGTGACAATAAATTTCTGTTGTTTTAAGCCACTCAGTTTGGAGTACTTAATTATAGGAGCCCTAGGGAATTAATACAGTACCTTTCCATGTTCTGACTGGCTACCAATGATACATACATCTTCTTTGGTGAAGTAAATGTGCAAATATTTTACCCATTTTAAAACTGAATTATCTTGCTCTTGAGTTACATGCACTCACAGGGATACACACACAGATTTTGGATGCCAGTTATTTGTCAGATATATACTCTGAATATTTTCCCCAGTGTTTGGCTTGTCTTTCATTGGCTTACCAGGGTCTTTCTTTCAAAGAACAAAAGTCTTTAATTCTAGTGAAGTAAAATTTATCTATTTTTCATTTTATGTTTTATGTTCTATGTGTCCTAAGAAATATTTATCTACCCAAAAGTTATGAATGTTTGCTTATATGTTTTCTTCTAGGAGTTTTGTAGTTTCAGCCTGTATGTTTGAGTATATTATCCATTTCCAGTGATTTCAGGGTACTATGTGAGATAAGGGCCTGATATTTTTCTGTCCATATGCATATCCAGTTATTCCACCAGCATTTGGTAAAAAGACAGTCCCCCATAAACAGGTTTTAGCAACTGATCATATATGTGTGGGTCTATTTCTGGAATCTCTGTCCTGTTCCATTCAATGATATGCTTATATCAATCCTATTCTGTGTTGATTACTGTAGTTTTATAGTAAGACTTGAAATAAGGTGTTATCAATCATCCAATTTTGTTCATCCTTTCCAAAATCATTTTGGTTGTTCTAGGTCCTTTGCATTTTCATATAAGTTTTAGAATAGGCTTGTAAATTTGGAAGGGGGGGCTGTTGTTATTTTTAATTGGAATTGCATTGAATCAATGAGTCAATTTGGGAAGAATGGGTATCATTAAAATATTGAGTTTTCTAATCCAGCATCATGATAAATCTTGCCATTTATTTGAGTCTTAAAATTTTCTCAGCAAGGTTTTGCAGTTTTTCATCATATAGGTTTGGCACTTTTATAGTTAAATTTATTTCTATGGATTTAAAAAAAATGTGTTGTATTGTTTATTGCCAACAGGTGAAAATACAATTGGTTTTCGTATTCTTAATTTGTATGCTGCAATCTTGTTAAATTCACCTTTTAATTCTAGTAGTTTTTTTGTAGACTGGTTAAGATTTTCTACATTTGTGAACATGGATAGATTTACTCTCCACCTTTTGTTCTTGCTTTATTTTACTGACCGGAACTTTCAGTACCATGTTGAATAGAAGTGGTGAAAGTGATCCTGATCTTACGAAAAAAGTGTCCAGCTTTCTAAATAAGATATTAGCTGTGGCTTTTTATGGTTGCCTTTTATGATATCAGCTTGAGGATGTTTCTTTTTCTTCCTAGTTTGCTGAGAGGTTTTGCTATCAATGAATATTGAATTTTGTCAAATGTTTCTTTTGCAGCTTTACTGATGATTGTGTAGCCTTTCTTTTTTGTTCAAATTATATCAAGAATTGCTTTGGTTAATTTTCAAATGGAAAGTCATCCTTGTACTCTGGCCATAAAGCACACATGGCCATAATGTATTGCTCTCCTTATATATTGTTATCAGCATAATGCTGGCTTCGTCTAAATTCTGTGTGATTTTGTGTAGGAGTGATATTATCTCCTTAAATGTTTGATAGAATTTGCTAGTGAGGTCATCTGTCTCTGAAGTTTTTTCTGGAGGAAGGTTTATTATTATAAATTTAATATCTTTAATATGTAGTGGGCTATTCAAGTTGTCTGTTTCTTCTATCAATTTCGTTAATTTTCGTATTGCAGGAAATTTGCCTATGTGTCTAATTTCTTGAATTGGCATGATATTGCTCATAATATTGCTTTATTAACAATGACATCTGTAGTATCTATAGCGCTGTCTCCTCCTTTCTCATTAATATTGGAATTTATGCCTTTCTCTCTTTTTTTTTCTTGATTAGGTTAGTTAGATTCTTATTAAAGTTTTGTTGACCTTTTCCAAGAACTAGATTTTGGTTTAATTGATTTTCTTTATTGTTTCTATGGCTTCTACCTCACTGATTTCTGCTGTTGTCTTGATTGTTTTTTCTTTCACTTATTTTGAGTTTAATTTGCTCTTTTTAAAATAACTTCTTAAGGTGGAAAGTCAATAATAAAGTTAACTGACTTTAGACTCTGGTCTGAAAAACTTTATTTAATACTACTTATATTCAGTTCTGCTGGCAACAAATTCTCTCAGCTTCTGTTTTCTGAAAAATTCTCAATATTTTCTTAAGTTTTAAAGGATGCTTTCATTGGATATGGAGCTCTAGGTTGACAGTCCTTTTTTTTTCTTTTTAAACATGTTTAAGACGTTCCATTATGTTCTAGATTTCATTCTTTCTGATGAAAAATCAGTGAAACTTCTTATTTGTATTCCTCTGTATTTAATGCATCCTTTGCTTGAGCTTCTTTTAAGATACTCATCTCATCACTGGTTTTTAAAAATTTGATTGTGATGTATGCTGGTATGGTTTTAGTTTTGTTTATCCTGTTTGATTTGTATTTAGTTTCTTTAATATGTGAGTTTATAGTCAAATGTGAAGTATTTTCAGCCATTATTCAAATAATTTTTCTGCTCTCCCTCCTTCTGGGATTCTAATTACATATATGTTAAATCACAGAATACTTCCCCACTGCCACTGAGAATTTTTTTTAGTTCTTTTTTTTTTTCTTTTGTGCTTTATTTTGGATCATTTCTATTGTTATGCCTTCAAATTTCCTTATTTTTTCTTTCACAGTGTTTAATCTGCTGTTAAAACTTTCTAGTGATCTATATATTTCAGATATTATGCTTTTCAATTCTAGAAGTTTACTTGATTCTTTTATTCTCATAGTTCATTTTTGTCCTCTTAATGTCCAAGGTTTTCTTTAAATCCATGAACATATTTATAATAGCTATTTTAATTCCTTGTTTACTAATTCCATCATCTCTGCCATTTGTGGGTCTTTAACTATTTACTGACTTTATTTTTTTCTAATTAGAGGTCACATTTTTCTGGTTTTTCACATGTCTTATAATTTTTTTTGGATGCTGGCCACTGTAAATGTTTAGTTATTGACTTCCTAGATTTTACTGTCTTCCTTTCAACAGTGTTGAAGTTTGCTTTGGCAGTTACTTGTGGATCAGCTTGATCATTTCAAGGCATGTTTTAAGCTTTGTTGTGGCAGCTCTTGGGTTAGTTTAACTCAATCACTAAGACATGAACCTTCTTGGGCATCTAACAAATTTCTGGGTGTTCACTGTCTCTACTCTTGATGTTCAGAATTCAAACTCCTCTTTGAGCTCTTGAATTGTTCAGCTTAGAGCTCCCTAGTCATTCTTGCTTAGCTGAGTCGGGCTTTCCCCTGTGCCTTCACAGGTTAGTATTCGGCAACCATATTAAGGGTACCCACATGTACGTTTCTGGAGCTTGTTCTCCATATACCAACCTCTCCTCTGGAATTATGCCCTCCTACTTCCAGGCGCATCAGTTTCACTGAACTTTGATCATCATCTCCTCAGCTCTTGAGTTTGCTATGCTTTTCTTGATCTCCCCTGCCCTCTGCTATAGTCCAGAAAGTGCCTCTAGGCAGAAAGCAAGAGCAAGTGGAGTTTTCACTTCATTTGTTTCCTTTTTCTCAGGGATCACATTCCTGAGCTGGCTATTGTTCAATGTCTAAAATCGGCTATTTCATAAATCTTCCCCAGTTTTCTAGTTGTTTACAGTGCAAGGGTAAGTCTGGTAACAGTTACTCTAACACAGTTGGAATAGAGGATTCCATTTATAACCCTAGTTCTTCCATTCACAACCTGTGACCACTACATAGATAAATGACTTCTCCTTACCTCAGTTTACCTGTCCATAAATTGGGATTATAGATCTTACCACACAGGATGGTTGTAAGGGCTGTCCGATCTAAAATTCCTTCTTTCCTGCTTTACTTCTTTCTTTTCTGTCCTTCCTTCCTTCCTCCCTCCCTCCAATATACTACAGGGGATGAAAAATCAGTGTAACGCTCAAGAAAGCCCCTGCCTGCCTTGAGTCTACCTTCTGGTGAGGATGAATATGGGAACAAATAAGAACATATTTCATGTAATGAAAGATTTTATGAAGGAAATAAAACAGGGATGTGATCAGACCGTAACTGAGGAGACCAAATTTGTACAGGTCATGAGGAAAGTTCTCTCTGAGGAGGTAACAATTGATTAAGACCTGAACAAGAAGAAACCAGGAATACAAAGAACAGAAAAGCATTCCATGCACAGGGATCCGCAACTGCAAAAGCTCTGAGGTGAGAATGAGCACATTTATTGTAGAAGCTGAAAGGCAATATGCCTGGAGCAAAATGAAAGATGGCTTCACCGGTACAAGATAAACGTAGACAGGCAGTCACGGACCCATTGTCACAAGCCTCAGAGGCCAAAGTCCAGGGTTAAGTGCCATGGAAAGAGCCATTGCAGAGATATTTTTGCTTTTTTTTGTTTTTGTTTTGTTTTGTAAGCAAAAGAGTGATGATAAAATATGATTTCTGGATTTTCAAAATCATTCCATCTCCTGTATGGAAATTCCTAACAGTGCTATGATTTCAAAGGCCTGTTGGTAAAATGTAAATTGAATTTCACCAATATTTATTGAGTAGATATGATATGCCATATGTTGTAGGGAACAGAAATAGATAAGATATTCTCTGACTGTCTGCATCTCAGAATCTTCTTGGGAAGTCAGACATATGCCAAGTAGCTGTGGCTGTCTCTTTACCATTACTGAGCAGAGAAAAGGAAAATCTTTAGTGGGTTGAAAACTGATGCTAAATTTGAAAACTTTTTATCCATAAGAGTTTCCCCATCACATCTTCCCCCTCGAGTTTATCTGTGGAAACTAGACTGTGCATCATTCCCCAGCAAGAAGAGAGGGCTGAGACCACCAAAGCCATTTTCTGTTTTTCTTACTTGACAGTCTGGTTTCTCGCCGTGCTTACCTATAACTGATTCTGAGATAGGAGAATGATGCTTTAAGTTAAATAAGAAAAAGTCATACTTAAATAAATGGATTTTGGGCTAGAGGGGTGGTAGCTAGATTCTTCTCTGGAGGTCATGGTGGGATCCCATAGCTCCAAATGGAGTATCCTATTATGGGAATAAAAACTGGAGACATAAGGATTCTGAACATTTGGAGTCTCCATCTCTCAAATTTAAAAAATACGTGCACACTGTGTCAATCATGGGCCAGTTATATTCCTCATACATTTGTAACATGTTGATTTGGTGTGCTGTTCTTCACTGCACATAGCATAAGCATTTAAATTAAACATAAAGTTATGCCGAGCAGAAGGCAAAAGTGAAAAAACAAGAAAAGTAATTGAAATAGATGATGAGAGAATTTGATAAATATTTGTAAGACTAAAACTTATTACTAAGTATCATGGCCCTATCTTGTCTGAGGAATTCTTCACTTGGCTTGAAACTTCTCCAAAAATTGACATATACAGATTTTTTTACTGCGTGTTAAAATAAATGTGGTCTTCTATCTTATAATATGTTTAATATATATTGTGTTAAAAAGTAGATAATTTTGAAAAGTGGAAAATAGAAAAAAGGAAAGCAATCACCCATATTTTGAATGATGTAAAAATTGCTCCATATTTCAAAAAATATAAAGAAGAAAAATTTACCATATTTCCACTATCACTCACCTTAAATCTTTTACATTGTTTCTCCCAATCTTTTGTTATATATTTGGGCTGATACTATATATAGATTTTTGCTGCCTAATTATTTTATTTATAACACAATCCCATAGTATTGGATTATTGTTATAGCTGAATAATTTCCTATCATATGGATATGACCATTCTTCTATTGTTGGAATTAAAACAAGGTGCTTCATTTAGGCTACTTCCATTTAAGTTACTTGAAGAACCCAATATTGTAGTCAGTGAAATGACATATGACAAGAAAACAACTCTCAGAAACCCCACCTCTACTTCACAGGGGTAGGAACCAAACCTAACAATAGCTATTATCTGGAGACAACTCTTTTATTCCTGGCATTCTGCTAAAGGCTTTACCTACTTGATCTCTTAAACCTCACAAGAAAAACCTATAAAGTGGAGTCGCTTTCATTTTACAGAGGGAGAAACTGAAGCTCACAGAAAATAAGACATTTACCTAAATCACACGGTTGTGTAAATAGAAGAGATGAGATTTAAACACAGGTCAAAACGATTTCAAAGCTTTTTAACAGATCCCCCTATGGAACAGGTATCAAGCTGGGTCTTTGCATCTGGTTAAAACAATTGAGAAAGAAAAAGCAAAAGTACAGTGTGTGGTTTGGTGCTGGTTAAATTGTTTACATTAAAAATAATAGATAATTTATTCCCTTGATAACAGTAAACTCATTTAGATCTTTACCCTCCTGGGGAAGATTTATGATCCAAACGTCTTCAAGGCACAGTTTTCCTTATTATGTCAAAACACAAAATCTTAGAAGGTTTAAGTAGATGCTAAGTCCAAAAGGGCAAGCCACTAACTTTCAATATATTTCCAATATTCTAGAAGTTTGAAAAACATTAACTCTTTAATTTTGCACACTGCAAAGCAATTATAATATAATTAACCTGTTTTACAGATGAGAAAACAGTCTGCAATATTAATTTAATTCATATCTCCAATAATGTACAATTTTACCACCTTGAAGTTATTAATCCAACTCCTACTCAAATAGCACTTAGGATAATTATGTACCTTTTCCAGGTAGGCTACTTTTCTTCCAATTAGAATGCAACAAGCTTCAAGGCAGAGAACACATCTTAAAATTAGAGAATAAAATTTGGATCATCAAGTCCCAGTCAACCTCCTTGCCCCGGTGCCGTATTTTACAGATAAAGAACATGAAAACAGAGGGCAGATGACTTAGCGAAAGATGCACAGCTTTATAAGTCTCACCATAAAGCTCGACATTCAAATCTGTGTCTTAAGTCTTTATCTACTGTTTCCTGTTAAACGTCACTGAGTTGTGACTTCCCATACTACATATAGTGGCTAGATCTGTGCAAACACACTTAATAAACATTTGTGGAATTAAACCGGCTAACTTCCCTAGAGATTATGTTACCATCTATGCCAATATCATGCTATAACCCAAAATGCTTAATTAGTACTTATATACTCAAGAACCTCCTGTCTCTCTCTTGCTCAACATTCGTAAGTTGGTAAAGTGTTTTGTTTTGTTTTGTTTTGTTTAATAGGAAGTAGGACAAGAGTTAAAAATAAAAGATACTATCTTGGGTGCTTTTAAGTTTTTCCTAGGTCATGGTTTGAAGCTACACACATTGAACACCTAATGTCATGTTGCTGATCAATATCGGCAGCTACCGCTTTCTTAATGACAATGGTAATTGGGTATGTGTAACTAGAAGTCATTACAATAAACAGATTGACTGTAGTTTGAAGCTCGAACATCACTATCTACAGTGGTGTTTACAAACAACATAGGGGGACAGGGAATATTGTGGACAACCACAAAAAACCATTTAGGGTGAATGGTTGAAAACAGCCAGATTTCAATAAGTCGGTTTCTGCATGATGTATTAATAAATAACGTAGCAACCACTTCTATAACCATTGAATTTTCTCTACAAGTTTTTTGTGTAAGGCTAATATTCATTGTTCAGTGGGTATTTACTCTTTAAATATTCATTTGCTTAATGTCAATACAGGCACACTTCATTTTATTGCACTTCACTTTATTGCACTTTGCAGATACTGCATTTTTTTTTTTTTTTTTACAAATTGATGGTTTGTTGCAACCCTGTGTCAAGCAAATCTGTTGGTGCCATTTTTCTAATAGCATGTGCTCACTTCATGTCTTTGTGTCATCAATGGTAATTCTCACAATATTTCAAACTTTCTAATTATTATTTTGTCTGTTAAAGTGATCTGTAATCAGCGATCTTTGATGTTACTATAATATTATAATTTATTTGGGATGCCATGAACCAATGCCCATATAAGGCAGCAAACTTAATCAATAATGTTGTGTGTGTTCTGACAGCTCCTCCAACTGGCCATTTCCCCATCTCTTTCCTTCTCCTTGGGCCTTCCTATTTCCTGAGACTCAACAATATTGAAGTTAGGACAATTCATAACCCTACAATGGCCTCTAAGTGTTCAAGTGAAAGGAAGAGTCACTCATTTCTCACTTTAAATCAAAAGCTAGAAATGATTAAGCTTAGTGAGATAGGCATGTTGAAAGCTGAGACAGGCTGAAAACTAGGCCTCTTGTGCCAGACAGCCAAGTTGTGAATAAAGAAAATTTCCTAAAGGAAATTAAAAGCACTATTCCAGGGAACACATGAATGATGAAAGTGAAAGAGCCTTATTGCTGATATAGAGAAAGTTTCAGTGGTCCGGATAGAAGATTGAACCAGCCACAACATTCCTTTAAGGCAAAGCCTAATCCAGAGCAAGGCCCTAATTCTTTAATTCTATGAAAGCTAAGAGAGGCAAGGAGGCTGCAGAAGAAAAGCTGGAAGCTACCAGAGGTTGGTTCATGAGGTTTAAGGAAAAAGGCCATCTCCATAACGTAAAAGTACAAGGTGAAGCAACAAGTGCTGATCTAGAAGTCACAGCAGGTTATCCAGAAGATCTATCTAAGATCATTGATGAAGGTGGCTACGCTAAACAACAGATTTTCAGTATAGATGAAACAGCCTATGTTAGAAGAAGATTCCATTTATGACTCATAGCTAGAGAGGAGAAGTCAATGCCTGATTTCAAAGCTTCAAAGGATAGGCTGACCCTTGTTATGGGCTAACGCAGCTGGTGACTTTAAGTTGAAGCCATTGCTCATTTACCATTCTAAAAATCTTAGGGCCCTTAAGAATTATACTAAATCTACTCTGTCTGTACTCTGGAAATAGAATAACAAAGCCTGGATGACAGTACATCTGTTGACAGTGTGGTTTACTGAATATTTTAAGCCCATCGTTGAGATCTACTGCTCAGAAAAAAAGACTCATCTCAAAATATCACTGTTTGTTGACAATAATACATCTAGTTACCCAAGAGCTCTAATGGAGATGTACAAGATCAATGTTGTCTTCATGTCCACTAACACAACACCTGTTCTGCAGCCCATGGCTCGAGGAGTCATTTCAGCTTTCAAGTCTTATTATTTAAGAAATGCATGTCACAGGGCTATAGCTGCCCTAGATAGTGATTCCTATGATGGATCTAGCCAAAGTAATCTGAAAATCTTCTGGAAAGGATTTACCATTCTAGATGCCATGAAGAATACTCATGATTCATAGGAGGAGGTGAAAATATCAACATTAACAGGAGTTTGATGAAATTGATTCCAACCCTCATGGATGACTTTGAGGGATTCAAGACTTCAGAGGAGGCAGGAACTGCAGATGTGGTGGAAACAGCAAGAGAGCTAGAATTAGAAGTGGAGCCTGAAGATGGGACTGAATTTCTGCAATCTGATGATGAAGCTTTAACAGATGGGAAGTTGCTTCTTATGGATGAACAAAGAAAGCGTTTTCTTGAGATGGAATCTACTCCAGGTGAAGAGGCTGTGAACACTATTGAAATGCAAACAAAGGATTTAGAATATTACATAAAGTTAGTTGATAAAAGCAGTTGCCAGGGTGTGAGAGACTTGACTTCAATTTTGAAATTAGTTCTATTGTGGATAAAATACTATGAAACAGCATTACATGCCACAGAGAAATCTTTTGTAAAAGGAAGAGTCAATCCATGCAGTAAACTTCACTGCTGTGTCATTTTAAGAAATTGCCACAGCCACCCGAAACTTCAGCAACCACCACCCTGATGGGTCAGCAGCCATCAACATTGAGACAAGACCCTCTACCAGAAAAAAAATTAAAAGTCACTGAGGACTCACATGATCATTAGCACTTTTTAGCGGTAAAGTATTTTTAATCAAGGTATGTACTTTTTAAAGATATAATGCTATTGCACACTTACTAGACTATAATGTAGTATAAACATAACTTTTATATGTACTTGGAAGCCAAAAAATTAATATGACTTGCTTTATTGTGATATTCAGTTTATTGTGGTAGTCTTGAACCAAACTCACAATATCTCTGAGGTATGCTTACATATGTAAATCAATTTACCAATATAGATACTATTAATATTAATAGCTAACACCAATAAGGGCTTACGATATGCCCAGCACTGTGCACCGTTTTAAAGTCTTCGTTTTAATTGAATCCTCAACATAATCCTGTTAATTGCTCCTAATTTATGAATGTGGAGGTGGGAGCTTATCAAAATTGGCTTGCCCAAGGCCACAAGACTAGTAAGAAATAATAAAAGCTAGCAGGTTTGAGTTATTTCTATGTGCTTGACATTGCTTGACACCGTTCATTGGAATCTTTTAAGAACCCTATGAGATAGGTATTATTGGCAGGTATTATTATTATTATGCCCATTTAATAGATGAAGAAACTGAACCCTGGAGAACCTAGGGTTATAAAGCTAGTAAGTGGTTAAGGAAGTCTTCAAACCCAGGCAGCCTGACTCTACAATCTGTGCTCTAAAAAGCTATGTGGTGCTGCTTCCCCATTCTGGCAGTGCTGGAGTTAGAGATAGCTCTGACTGGTAGCAAAGCCTCCACCTTAACAACCATGGGGCATGGATGGATTCTGGGGGAAATTCTAGGAATAAAATACCATTACTGTTTTCTTCAATAAGCTAATCCTCCATAATAGCATTAGAAAAACATGAAATACTTAGGGATAAATCTAACAAGAATAATGCAAATTTGTGTGCAGCTCCCCCCAAAAAAATCAATGAGAGAATTTAAAAAAGACTTAAGTAAATGGAAAGATAAAATATGTTAGTGGATTAGAAAACTCAATATATCAATTATCCCCAAATTGGTCTATAGTTTCCGTACAGCCCCAATGAAAATCTTAGTACACATTTTTTAAAAGAAATTGACAGGCTAATTATGAAGTTTATATGCAAATTTAAATACTTAATACAGGCAAAACGATTTTGACAAAGAACAAAGTTGGTGAATTTATGGTTTTTGATTTCAAGCCTTACTATGAAACTACAATAATCGAGACAGTGAAGACAGCATGCTATTGCCGTACAAGTAGACAAATACATCAGTGGAACAGAATAGTGTCCATGATAGACCTGCACATATATAGTCAATTGATTTTTTTACGAAGTACTATGACAGTTTAGTGCAGAAAGAATGGTCTTTTCAAATGGTACTGGGACAATTAGATGCCCATATGCAAAGGAAAAAATGACAACAACCTCACGTCATATGCAAAAATTAATTCAAAAGGGATCACTCGAATGTTTATAGCAGCACAATTCGCAATTGCAAAGATGTGGAAACAACCCAAGTGCCCATAAATACATGAATGGATTAATAAAATATGGTATATGTATACAATGGAGTATTACTCAGCCATAAAAAAACGGTGAACTACTTATTGTATTATCCTCGATGGAGCGGGAGCCCATTCTCCTAAGTGAAGTATCACAAGAATGGAAAAACAAACACCACATGTACTCACCATTAAATTGGTACTAATTGATCAACACTAATGTGCACATATGGGAAGTAACATTCATAGGGTGTTGGGCAGCTGGGAGGGGGAGGAGAGGATGGGTAAATTCATACCTAAAGGATGCAGTGTGCACTGTCTGGGGGATGGGCATGCTTGTAGCTCTGACTCAGGCAGTGCAAAGGCAATTTATGTAACCAAAGCATTTGGAGCCCTGTAATATTCTGAAATAAAAATAAATAAATACACAAAAATGGATCACAGACTTGAACTAAAAATCTAAGATTGTAAAACTTCTAGAAAAAAAAACTTTTGTAATCTTGGATTAGGCAAAAAAAAAAAACAAAACAAAAAACCAAAAAACCTTATTGATTAATAGGACACAAAAAGCATGAACCATAAAAGAAAAAATTGGTAAATTGAACTTCACCAAAATTAAAAGCTTCAGCTCTTCAAAAAGAAACTACAAAGAATATGAAAAGACCAACCATAGACTGATAGAAAATATTTATTTGTAAAAAACATATCTATTAAAGGGCTTGTATCAAAAATACATAAAAATCTCTTAAAACTCAATAAGACAACATAATTTTTTAAATGAAGAAAAGATTTAAATAGATACTTCATCAAAGAAGAGATGTAAATAGCAAATAAGCATACTAAAAGATGCTCAGCATCATCTATCATCAGCAATAAAAATGAAACTAACTATTATAGATACCACTAGACACCTATTAGAATGACCAAGTTTAACAACAAAAACAACTGATAATGTCAAGTGATGGAGAGAAAATGGACCAAGTGGAACTCTCATACACTACTACCGGTGAGAGGTGAATGTTACAGTTGCTTTGGAAAATAGTTTAGCAGTTTCTTGTGAAGCTAAACATATTCTTACCTGATGATCTAGCCATCCCACTCCTAGATATTTACCCAGGGGAAATGAAAACATATCCTCACAAAGACTTGAACATGAATGACATGAATATTTATAGCAGCTTTATTAATAATTGCCCTAAACCAGAAACAACACGAGTGTCTAACACCTGGTGGATGGATAAAAAAATTGGGTACATTCATACAATGGGATACCACTCAACAGTCAAAAGGATTAAACTACCAATACTTGCAACAACAACATGGATAACCTCAAAACCATCATGCTAAGCAAAAGAAGCCAGACACAAAAGGCTACATACCGTATGATTCCATTTACATGACACTCTACAAAAGGCAAAACTATAGTGACAGAAATCAAACCAGTGGTTGCCAGTATGGACCACAAAGGAGCATGAGGGAATTAACTTTTGGGGTGATAAAATATTCTCTATATTAATTTTGGTGCTAGTTACATAACTGTGCTTATTTATTGTAACTCAAACTTTCTATCTAACAAGGGTGCATTGCTTTCTCTATGTAAATTATACTCAAGTAAACATGACTTAAACAACAAAGAAAAAAGAATTGTCTGGAGAGCTTGTTAAGACCGAGTGCTGGGCTTTACCCCCAGGGTTTCTGATTCTGCCTGAGGTCTGGAGAGTAGGGAGAGGCAGAACTTTGTATTTCTAACACATCCCAGGTGACGTGGAGGCTGCTGGTTGGGACTGTCCTGACTAATGTGGTAGAAGGGGGCTCTATGCTCAGTATCTGGAACTGGAATGGGCCCTCCTGCTGTGGGCCTTTGCCCCTTGTAAACACATCATTCATTCCCAAGTGCTGGTCACTTGGGCCTTCTCCATCCAGCCAACGGCTGCCACCAGAATACTGTCACTCAGGGGCTTTCCCTTGGCTCCCTAGGGCTCTAGTCCATTAGCCTGGGAGGGGGATAGCTTGTCCTGCTATGTCCTAGTGAAATGGAAACTTTCAGACAACAGTATCAGAGGACATGGGGCCCTCCTTAAAGCCTTCCCCTAATGGCACTTCCCGAGGAGTGCCACTGCCTCGTTGCTGCAGTCTACTGAACCCTGTGCCAGATGGGAGCAGCCCACTGGGGAGCTAGCTCCTGTGGCTCCTTCCCTGACTCCCTCTTGCTCTCTTCTCTGATTATGCAGGAAAGGATCTCTACCTCCCCTGCCGCCACGTCACTCCCCCTACTTCCCACCCTGCTTAGGAGAGCGCGTCCTAACTATGGGTAGACTCTGACTCAGGCAGACCTAGTCTGAATGTCAGCTCTGCCACTAACTGCAGACAATTTGGGACAACTTACTTTACCTTCTCTGAGCCTGACTTTCCCAACTGTGAAGAAAGGATGATAAATTTTGCCTCACAGGCTACGCACACCTGTGGTAAGTATGTGTGACCACACACGTTGTCAGTGTGCGTAACCGGATGTTGACTGAGACCTCTCGGCTTGCCTCACAGTTCCAGCTGGAACTCAGTGCTGAGACAAAGGAATCCGCATCAAAGAGCCGCCAGCAACAACTCAGGCCAGCATCTCCCTTAGGACATTAAAAAGCAGCGAAACTGACTTTGCGGTCACCTCCCCCTCACCTTCCCGACCAATACCACCTTCTCCCCTCCTTCACTTAAAACAAACAAAACAAACAAAAATCTTGGAGGGGAGGGCTGAGGAACAGGATACTGGGGGCCTTGGAAAGGCAGAAGGCTTAGTGCAGAGGCTTTTCCGTCACCTCCATGGACCACGACCTGTGCCCAGAGCAAAGAAGAGGTGGCGGGAAGCTTCCTCAGACAGACTGGGGTGCTCGCAAGGGAGAAGTCCAGATCTTCTCTGTTCAGGTAACTATTTGTACAGCAGACTGCCTGAGCTGCTTGTTGGGCCCATGTGAGAACAGGGGGAAGGGAACGGGGGAGAGATGGTAGGAAGAGAGAGGGCTCAGCCCTGAATCAGCCCATCTTGGTCAGCTCAGGCTGCTATAACAGAAGAGCATAGACTGGGTGGCTTCAACAACAGAAATTTATTTCTCATGGTTTTGGAGGCTAGAAGTCCCAGATCAGGGTACCAGCGTGGTTGGGTTTTGCTGAGGACCCTCTTCCTGGTCTGTAG
>RJWJ010004406.1:0-25694 GCA_004363605.1 Indri indri
AAAAAAAAAAAAAAAAAGAAAAAAAAATCCTCAACTTCCCACTAAGAAATTCAATTACAAAACACAAAGTAAGTACACTTCTTTCTGAGCTGTTCCTGGTCCCAGGACCAAGTAGTCTAGCACTTACCATTGTTCCTCACATCTCTTGTAGAGTAGCCTTCAGACTACATGAGCTCTAATCTAGAAGTACAATAATCACCAGTCATAGTTTTGTTTTTTTTAAGACAGATCCTCACTATGTTGCCCAGGCTGGTCTCCTCTCAAGCTGTCCTCCCACCTCAGCCTCCCAATAGCTGGGCCTACAGGCATGAGCCACCCTGCTTAGCTAGTTTTTCCTTTTTAAATATTCTCCTCTTAATTAAAGCAATAGGTTCTGAACATTAACCTAATCAGACTCCGTCACATCCTCTTGCTCCTTCCAGACCATTTTAAAGTTTTCTTCAAAAACCATCTACTAAGTATCTCTAAGTAAGGGTTCCTACCATTTTCTAGACTCAAGAGTTAACTCTAGAAAAAGAAAAAAAGAGAGACTTAACTCTAGAAACTGTAACTGTAACGCAGTTTGCTTTCCCAGAAGTGCTTAGAATATCTAACTTGGTGTAACAGGAAGAAGATGAGCTTTGGTATCATATTAGGTGAATTTTGCCACTTACCCTAGCTAGGTTAGCTTAAGCAAATTACCACCAAAATCCGAAATGTCTTGCAAAAAAATCTCCTTGCATTACAATATCTCATTAATTCTTTTTTGTGACACCTGACTGTATTTGGCACACGTGCTAAATACCAGATTCAGAGTCCACGGTGCTCACCATTACACCATGGAACCGCCAGTGCTAAATAAATCCTAGTTGAATCCAAATGTTATCTTCCACTGTTCCATTCACCATCAAACTTGAGAACAGGGCTTAAAACAAATTTTAAGATTTCCCATAGGATTTACAACAGCACTAAGCTCTTAGTAAATACTCTAAAGTCATCGTGGCTTGAATAATCTGGGTATAAACCATTATGGTGGATAAAGCACTCATTTGGATGGAAGAGAAGAACTTCCCTTAACTAGGACGGCAGTCTCAAATTGCTAAAAGCCTCAGAAATCTCAAACTTCCCAACAAGGTGGCTTAATCTTACTCTCCAAGAGGATTAAACTGAACAGACTGAAGGAGGCGAGAGGATGCAAAGCATTCATCTCCGTAATTATGCACCGAGATTCGAACTAAATATTAAATGGACACATACTAAGAGCTCCGTAATTAGTTGCTATTATTAAGATGCATCCCACAAGGAGAGAAGGCGAAAAGGAGGAAAAAGAACGGAGGCTGGCACTCACAACAGGCCGAAAGGCGTCGCTGGCCTGAGACCCACAACCTTTAAGAACCAGGGTCTTTGGGCTCCCTGCTCAACTGGGGGCTGAAGGAAGTCAGCGGCTTCTCCTAAAGGTCAAGGCTTTGGAGCCACGTTTGCTTCTGGGGCTGGGAGCAGAGCTGGAACGCCCCCGCGAAAATCCGTACCCCGAAGCCAGCAACACCGCCCGCCCGTACACCCGCGCGGGCTCTGGGAGAGGGACAACTGGGTTGCCCGTGCGCCGCAGCTTGCAGGAGCAGAGACCCGGCAGCCTCCTGCAGCCCCACAACCTCCCTAAGGGGCAGACCACCGGGATCCTCTGGCTCCGATCCGCTCAACGCAGGCCAGCCGCTCGATACTCACATTCACAGCCGACCTCTCTTACTCCATCAGGCCGCTGAGGGCCAGGCGAGGGAGCTCCCTGACACCCCAGACGCCCCCTTCAGTTTCGGGTCCGGGAGCCTGCTCCGGACCCGCTCCCCGCCGGGCACCGCCGCCGCCGCCGCCGCCGCCGCCGCCGCCAGCACGCAGGCGCACACCGACGCCGTCACGCTCTTCCCCCTCCCCTTTGAGGTCCGCCTTTCTCAATATTCTAGCTTTATTTGAACACAAGAAAGTGAACAACGGACAGCGGGGCGGAAAGGCTTTTCGCAAAAAGAATGGAGGAAGAACAAAGGTGGACCAGCGGGCGGGAGACTCAGTTCGCTGCATTGGACGCTGTAACTAAGCCTCCCATGGCCCCTTTTTCATTCTCTCCTTGCTCTTTCCCGGCCTCCCCCTATCGCCTACTCTCTTCCGAAGTGCCCCGCCATTCACTTTAGAGAGTGGCAACTGTTTCGGCTAAATCTTCACACCATTCCTTCCTGGTGAAACTCGAAGTTTAATGTAAGCTGTAACAGCTTTAAAACAGACAAACCCGTGTTCAGATCTTCTTTTGGCTACTAGTAATTTGTGACTTTGGGCAAGTTACAAGTTTTCTTGGAATCTCAGTATCCCGAGTTAAAATTAGCATAATGATATCTCACAGGGTGTTGCCAGAATTAAATGAGATAACATAGGACAAGGGCCTATCCGTGAACGATGCCTATCACAGAGTAGACATTCCATCAATACCAATGATTATATTCTTACTCATACATAACAGTATTTATATTTGTCATTAAACTTGGCCCATACCTTCAGGACCCTATTTTAGTGACCAAGACTAGTCGGATAAATGAAGTTACATTAAGGTTAATAATGATGTGAAGTGTTACTCCTTCTATACTATTGAAATTATAATAACATCGCTATTTAACAAGACTTTCAAAGCAGCTACCTCCATTTATGTGTAAATCCAGATTTGCTTCTAGGGGTTTAGGAAACTCTTCCAATTCTGTATTTATGACATCACAAGTCCTTGAAACACTCAAGGTCTACAGTATGCTGCTCATTCTACCTCCTTTAAAGGCATGCAATGGAATCCTTTACCCTATAAGCTCAGGGCCATAGTCCAAGGAAAAGCCATAGAAGACCTCAAGGTCAGATATTGGTGAGCACCAAGTAACCCTAGATAAAGTTTTCTCAATCTTGGAAATACTGACATTTTGGAGCAGATAATTCTTTGTTGTCGGGGCTGTCCTATGCATTGTAAGATGTTTAGCAGCATCGCTGGACAGTAGATGCAGTAGTACCTCCTCATCATCACAATAATCAAAAAACATCTCCAGACATTGCCAAAGTCCCCTGGAGGGCAAAATTGTCCCTGTTTAAGAAACATGGCATTATATCAATGACCATCTCAACCCTAAATGAACTCAGCTATATATTTTCTCCACCTCTACCCTTGAGAAGTGATTACTACTTGAGAAATCTACACAGAGGGGCAGAAACTGGTGAGTTAATTTTTACCAACCGGCCCTCAGTACTGCTTACCAGTCCTACTACTTTTCTCTGGTCAATTTGTTCTATCACTTTCTACAACAGTATTCCAAGTCTTCTCAACTTTCTTTAAAACTACCAATACCATGTCCTTTTCTATCAGGAGATGACCTCGTCTCCTACTTCAGAGAGAAAATATGTCATCAAATGAGAACAATTCTTTAACTTCCTGTTACTTAACACACAAACTTACAAACACAAACATACTTCCTCTCATTATAATTGAAGCAGTATCTCTTCCCTCCCTCTCCCTCTCTCTCCTCTTCCAAGACCATTCCTCCTGCCAGTGCTTTGAATTGCCTCTACTCTTACCTTTTCAAGATCTTTACCTACTGACTATCCCTTCTCCTTTCTTTTTTTTGTTCAACTGTTTTCTCTCAGTTAGATCTTCCTGACCATGTTCAAGTTTCTCCTGTCTTAATTCCAACAACAACAACAAAATCTTGACCCCTCATGATCTTCTCTCTCTCCTCCCTTTCAAGGCTAAACTTTCCAAAAGTATTCTACAACCTGTCCCCATTTCTGCATTTCCCCCCTCTACAAACTATTGCAATCTATTTTTCAACCCCATCATTCCACCAGCTCTCACTTAGATCACCAATGACCTCTTGTTACTAAATTCAGAATACATTTCTCAGGCTTCATCTTCCTCGATCTCTTAGCAATAGACTACCTCTTCTTTGAAACACTCTTTTCTGATTTCCAGCACTTTGTTTTATTCTTAGAAATGGGTGGAAGGGTTCCTGGAGTCAGTGGTTTAAAATAATCATCCACTTTCTTAAAACCCTTCAATAGCTCTCAGTGGCCATAGTATAAAGTGTAAGCTCACTAGTTCAAAATTCAAAGACCTTCCAAGATCTGGCCATTGCTAGCCTTTTAAAGCTTATTTTCCTCTACACCCAGGGATATACGATGAGCGCTAAACCCCTAAAAAGGATGAACTACAAGAAATGTCCGGAAGGCACTATGCGGTTCGTGACATAGACTGTTCCCACAGCCTGGAAAACTATCTCCCTCCCTCCCGGACTTCCGGGGGAACTCCTGCTTATCCTTCATGACTCAAAAGTCACTTCCTCCAGGAATCCTTCCAGACACCCCTAAGAATAAAACTCTTTGTTTATTATGAGCCAAAGGTGCCTTGGATCTTCTATGTGCGGTGCACAGTATTCTACCCAATGTAATTTGTTTACGAATCTCTCTCTCGGTCGAGGCAGATTAAAAGACCCTGTAGAGCAGGAGAGGCATTCTATTCGCCTTCTTTTCCTCAGTGCTCATCCTGCACAATCCCTGGCAAACGGTTTGCCCCTGATAAATGTTTGTTGCATGAACACCTCCCACCTTCGGGCGGGTCTGGAACCTATCCGGTTAACGGGTGAGTTCCCGGGCTCTCCGCCTGCGTGGCAGGGAGATTTAAACCCCCCTCACCGTGATTGGCTTCAACTGCTGAGGTGTGTCCGCGCCGGCAGCTCCGGGGAAGTGCGCAGGCGCGCGGGCTTGGCGCGCGCAGGCGCGGCAGGGTTGCAGCTCCAGGTCCGGTCTGGGGGTGTCCGAGCTGCAGAGGCCGGAGAGGAGTGACCGGAACCGCTTGGTGAGTCTCCAGGAGCAGGACTCCGGGAGCTGGCCGGGATGAAGATTGGGAGAATGTCCTGAGGAGAAGGAGTATATCGTGACGGTTGAAAAGTTGGTGGGGTCAGGCTTAAGAGAAGGAGGGGGCGCTTTGGCCCGGACTCGGCAGATCCGGCTGGAGTGAGGACGCAAGGCGACAGGAGACGATAGAGGGGCTGGCGGAGGAAAGGTGGCGGGATTGTGGTCCCCGGACCCGTCCTCGAAACCAAGCATAGATCAACTCCCACCTTCTCACCCCCACTGTGTTGCTGTGGTCTAGATTAATAGACTGTATGGTGAACACAGTGATCAGATAGCTCTGAGATAATTGTTTGAAGAAGGATCCCGAAGTATTGGATAGCCCTTGCTCTCTAGGAAAGTCCACCCTTACCTCGCGGTTTTACTGTACGAAGAAAAGGATCAGTACAGGAATGAATTTCACAATTCAGGCTTGGAGTAGTGGGTGGAGGAGAGAGAGAAGTACTGTAAAGGGCTGTTTCACCTCGTTTTTTTCTTTCTTTTTTAATCATTAGTCACCACAGTGTTAGGAAAGGCAGCTGATGGTAGGAGGAAATCAAAAGACAAAAAAATTGGGGTCAAAAAGGACGAGAAGGGAGTATCATTTCGCCTTTTGCTACTTGTCATCTGCAGTGGGGTTGGTGGGCCGGCGACTGGGAGAGCGAGAGCGGAGTTTGGATACTGGCAGCTTTCTGACACTGTTCCCTCAGCCTTGTGAAAGTAGTGTCGCCTCTTAGTAGCAGATATTTCAGGAATTGAGAGGGATTTTACTGGAACTGCCCTGCTACCACTAAGATTGTTTTTAAATGTCCCGGTAAAATACCAATAGTGTAGATATAGCCAAATAGAAATGATTCCTCCACGTTCTTGCCTATCCTGAAAAATACCACACTTAATTCAGGAGACAACATTAGCTAGAATACTTAGAAATCTAATCTTAGAATATTTCGTAGCAAAGTAAGAAAAATTAATATTCTACCATCAGCAAAGTTGATGCCTATGGCGTCAAATGATCCCTTGTCATTCATTCTTTTGGCAGGAGGTAATGAGAAAGAATGCATTCATATAAATATCAGCAAATAGGACAAACACCTCTTCTCACATTACCATGTTGCTGTGACAGGGCATGTGAAAGTAAATGATCATGTAACTTAGCCTGCTTCTTAAATATTTATCAGTCTTGCTAGGGTTTTTAGCTTGTGGGTATGCACTAGAAAATTGCTGTTACAGTTCAGGAATAGCGATGGCTTTTTGTGCCATTATTTTCCTCACAATATTACACTCTTTTTTTAAATAGTAGAATTTCTGTATGCATCTCGGTGTTGGTTTCTTTCGCTGTGAATGAACTTAAGTATAGTACACAAGCTCACTTAACTAAGGGTCACATCTTTTTTCATCATTCAGAACACAACCTAGAACCAGAAAGAAAGTAAATGAAAACAGGCCTATGCTTAAAGAATAGCTGTTGGATCTTCACTTATCATGAATCATACCACCATCATGATTTTCGCTGTTTAAAATACTGTCTGTTAATATTTTACTTCTTCTTTTTTTTTTTTTTCCACTTGCTCTGTCACATGGGCTAGAGTGCAGTGGCATCATCATAGCTCACTGCAACCTCTAACTCCTGGGCTCAAGTGATCCTCCTGCCTCAGCCTCCCAAGTAGCCGGTACTACAGGTGTGAGCCACCACACCCTGCTAATTTTTTCTATTTTTTGTAGAGACAGGGCCTTTCTATATTGCACAGACTGGTCTTGAACTCCTGACCTCAAACCATCCTCCCATGTTGGCCTTCCAAAGTGCTAGGATACCAGTGTGAGCCACTGCACCCAGCCTACTTCATATTTTTAATTGTTTTTTTTTTTTAACCTTACCCTTGTCCAACGTGATAATCTGTGAAATCATGATTTTGATGTATTTTATACCATTTTCCTAGTATACATTATAATAAATATATAACTGTTAAATGCACACCTTCCATATGTAACATCTAAAATCATGTTCTTGCTTTTCACTTTGAAAAGTACTGCTTTGGGCCTAATCCACTTATTTTTAAAATAAAAAGAAGATTGGACTAAGGCTAATGGCCTTGAAAAGTCTGTGAGCCCTTTGATGGTATTCATTACTGTGACACAATTCTAGCAAACTTATCTGGTTGCACCAGATGAGAGTTGATTAGAATAGCAAAGGGAAAAAAGAGGATGTTTGCTCTTTGGCATTTTTGTGAAATCGGTTGTGTCTCATTTTTTTTCTTTTCCTGAATTAAGGCTTTTTTCCCCTTTTTTGATTCCTATATCTCAAACATTCTGGACACCTATTCTGGGGCTATGTTTGTACTCTGCATTATGTATGTGTTAGCATTTAGAATACATACATTCAAGGGTGCTGAACTTTTAATTCCAGTATTGTATTTTGTTTCCAGATCTATATGTTGAAAGACGAGCAGATGACAGGGACAGCTCTTTTCTTTGTTGTGGTGGGTAGGGACTTGAAACAGATGGATCCAGTCAGTGCCTCCAACAATTGGAGGAAATGGATTATGGAGCCAGGAAACAGCATGTAGTGTGCCTTTTTCAATATTGGGACTAAAAGGGCTCCATTTGCACTCATTTAAATTCACTGACATTTTGGTTTTGGTTTCAATTTAGATTGTATTGCTACTAAAATATTTAAATCACTAATCACTGTATTTTTCTGGAATTCCCTCATGTTGATTTCTGTGAGTTCTATAACTTAGATTTAAAGTTTGTTTTAAATTAATTTTGACAATGTTTTGACAATCGAAATTGCTTTAGATGGCCTCTTAATGCTTATAAAATAAATATGAATTAATTTAATACAAATTAAAATAATATAAAAATCAAGCCAGGTGCAGTGGCACACTCGTGTAGTCCCAGGCACTCAGGAGGCTGAGGTAGGAGGATCCCTTGAGCCCAGAAGTTAAAGACTAGCCTGGGCAACATAATGAGCTCTATCTCTAAAAGCATAAAATAAAATTTAAGCTTCTTAGTATAGTATTCAAAGCCCTTCACAATCTGTCTGGCAGACATTCTGTCTGCCTCTTTTGGTAAAATTAAAAAAATAAAATTTTAAGAGACAGGGTCTAGCTCTGTCACTCAGGCTGGAGTTCAGTGGCGCAATCATAGCTCACTGCAACCTCGAACTCCTGGGCTCAAGTGATCCTCTCATCTCAGCCTCCCCAGTTGCTGGGATTACAGGGATGAGCCAACCCACCTGGCTCTGTCAGTCTTTTAAAGCGACCCTGCCCCCTCTATACTACACACTCGTTAATGTTCTTACCTGACCACTAAGGCCTTACATGTGGCATTTCTTTGGTAATTTGAAATCATAAATTTTTTTGGAGTTGATCATACTTGGATTTTGACTCACACAAATCAAAACCATGAGAGATGTTTAATAATTATTATGAAAAATTATAATAGCTTTATTGAGCACTATGTGCCAGGCACTATTCTAAATATGCATAAGTTAACTCAATCCATATAACAACACTTGCAGTAAGCATTATTATTCTCATTTAATGAGAAGCACAGAAAAGTTAAGTAAACAGTAGTTGGGGTTTGAAATCATTATGCCTCCGAATATTGAGTTCTTAACTACTATACTATATTGCTCTATGTATAAACAAGAATACCACTCTTTTAATGTTCTGTGGGGGATATTCTTTTCCAGGGACCTGAGTGCTTATGTTCTCTGTATATGGCTTCTGACTCCTGGTATCAGAATATTTAAGAAGCTAAGCAGAAAGCATCTAAACAATTTTGGAATCAGAGCCAAAATACTTGGATGGTTTGGGTGAAGATTTCATTCAGGCAGGGTGAATCCTTGCCAGTTTTCCCCACTACGCACTTGGTATCTCCCTGGCAGATGCTGTAGTTATGTCTGCCAGATTGTTTGTCTCTCTATCCTGGATAGATTGCCAGCTTCTGGCTCTTTAGCCTCTTTCTTATCTTTCTTATAGAGTATCCCCTTTCTGTTCCCACAGCCATTCTTGTAGGCGGGGTTAGTATAATGGATTACGATCAAACCTACATCTGCCTCCCCAGTATTATTCCTGAGTCGCTTAGAGTGGAATTGTAGAAGTTCCAAGGTGGACAGGGACTTGAAGACCAGGTGTTGGACATCAAGCAGTTGAGTTATAATAGGTGCCTTTGTAGAACTGAAATGTAATTTTGGTTTTCTTTTTGGTTCCTGATTTTTAGTGGTACTTTCCCACTCATTCATGTGACTTCTGTCTTGAATCATATGCTTCAGTGTACTTTGAAACCAAGCTGTTTAATAGATATAATTCTGTGGTATACCTATTATATTTGCATAGTTTGGGGACCTTTATATAAGAATGGTTAAAGTTGTTCACTTAGAAGGAGGTAGACAAGAAACTTGAGAGAGGAAGTAAAAGGAGGAAGCTGGCCAGGCACCGTGGCTCACGCCTGTAATCCTAGCACTCTGGGAGGCCGAGGCGGGTGGATCGTTTGAGCTCAGGAGTTCGAGACCAGCCTGAGCAAGAGTGAGACCCTGTCTCTACAAAAATAGAAAGAAATTGGCCAAAAAACTAAAAATAGAAAAAAATTAGCTGGGCATGGTTGCTCGTGCCTGTAGTCCCAGCTACCTGGGAGGCTGAGGCAGGAGGATCGCTTGAGCCCAGGAATTTGAAGCTGCTGTGAGCTAGGCTGACGCCAAGGCACTCTAGCCCAGGCAAGACAAAGACAAAAAAAAAAAAGGAGGAAGCTATCCTTAACATAAAAGAGACTCTTACCTAAATGCCTTCAGGAAGAATTAAATTTCCTAATCATAGCTTAATGTCTTTTTGGCCTAAAACCAAAATGTCTTTTTGGCTCAAAAACCAAAAACCCATGGGATGAGTGAATAGTTTGCATATACCCATAGTTTTTGAGTATGTGAATATTTTTAACTTTTCGTATTAGAAATGGAATGTAGGAGCAAAAAATATATTCCAAAAGAGAAACCAGCTAGGTGCCGTGGTGCACACCTCTAGTTCCTGTTACTTGGGAGGCTGAGGATGGAGAGTCACTTGAGCCCAGGAGTTCAAGGCTGCGGTGAGTGAGCTATAATCATGCCACTGTACTACAGCCTGGGTGACAAAGCAAGACCCTATCTCTTAGAAACAAACAAAAAAACCCCCAAACACCCTTATATTTAACACAGTGGTTTTCAACCTTGGCTTAACTATACATTGTAATCTCCTGGGGAGCTTTAAGAAAGACTAATGCCTGGGGTCCCACCCTCTGGAGATTCTGATTTAATTAATCTGGGATGCAGCATGGGCCTCTAGATTTTTAAAGGCTCACCAGGTGATTATAATATCCACCCAAGGTTGCAAACCACTGCTTTAAAATTAAAATTTACTCTAAGCCTGGAGTTAGACTTGCTACTTGAAAAGTAGAAGCCAGGGACTTCATCTATGTACTTTTCTTTGGATAAAGCAGCTGCAGATTTGAATGACTTTGGTTAATGTGATGTGGCTCTCTACTTTTCCTCCTTTTACTGTGTGTAATAATAATGGAAAGCACATATTCTGCAGCAGTCTGCCTGGGTTCAGTCCTCACTCTACTACTGTGTGACCTTGTAAAAAAGTTGTTTAACCTCAATGTTCCTTAGTTTCTGTATCTGTAAATTGTGAAATATAAATACAGTATGTTGTGAGGATTAAAGGAGCATGTGTATGTATGTATATATTTGTATATTTTTGGATTTCTTAGAATGGTGCCTGTCATATATAGTGCTTTATAAGCATTAACTATTATAGTTGTTACTGTGATTCCTCTCAATCCACTACCCACCGTCTAAACTCTTTCAAAATGCTGAGCAAAGACTATTAAAATGTCAGCTGCCATTTTTTAAAAACTTTTATATATGCTTGAATTTTTTTGTAATAAAAAGTTGTGAAGGCATAGTGACCTCCATGTATTTATTTACCCAGCTTCAACAGTCATAGCCAATCTTGTTTCCTCTATATTCCTACCTACTTTACCACCTCTGAATTATTTTAAAGCAAATCTTACACACTACCAATTAAATAGCTTCTAATTTCATACTTTTTTTTGGATCCTGGAGGATACTGATTGTTGGTAGGAAAATTAGAGAAAGAGAATACTCTGGTGGTCAGGGGCAATGACAGGAGATTGTACTCTAGGTTGGAACTGTTACAGATTCTCTACCCCAGCTAAGTTCTCTCTTTTCTTTATGGAATCCTCCTCTTTTATCCACTTCTTAATATTTTGCCATGAAAGTACTAAGAACTTGTTCAGACCCCGTTAGAACCCATTCCTGCTACCTACTGTGAAATGTTTCCCAGCCAAACTTTAGCAAGGGCTTGTCCTCTAAAGCTCTGTTAGCAGTGTTTAAGACAAATGTTCCCGCTGTGTTATTTCTATAGTTTTATGGTTTGAAATGGATGATCATATGTCAGTGGATAGGTATGTTCTCATAAATGTATTATATGTGCCAACTGAAAGACTTTTCTCAAGAAAAAATAAGAAATTCTATTATGTTTATGAATGAGGGTCTGGAATTTATTCCTTTGTTTTCTATAATCTTATAAGTCTGTTTTCTTGGTTGGTATAAGCTATTTATGATGAAAACAAATGTATGAAGTTTAAAAATAACTGCATTGCAAACTATTTGGAAAACTGGGGAAAGAAGAAGAAATTATTCTTTGTTTTTTTCTAATACTACCTTGGCCAATGGCAGTATTTTAGACTTTTGTCTACCTATAATTTTTTTTCTCTTGGGTGACTATAGCACATATTTGATTTTTTTTTTTAGTTTTACTTTGTTCCCCTTATATACCAACCTTCATAATCTAATCCCCTTTTTGTGGTGTCACTTTGTTCTTTGATTGATTTTAGCCAGAAAAAAAAGAACCATTTAAGGAAATTTTTTTTATTGTTTTAGGCATGCAAAACTACATATTTTTGTCTACAGAGGGACCTATGAATAGGAAACTTGGTTTAATGTAAACCTGTTTGATATCTGTCTTGATGTGTGCAGACTCATGACTGGGATGAAAATAGTTCAGATGTATATAGCCTACACAGAATCATCAACATTAATATTCAAATTTAGCCTTGAAGATGGAACAATTAATATTTAGTAGCTGTTATTTTCAACTGCATTTACATCAGTGTCACTCATATTTAACCTTGTTACTTTATTTTTGTATTGCCTACTATTTATGCTTCAGTAATATTAAAATAATGGCTAACATTGAACACCAGCCATGTGCCAGTAACCATGCTAAGCATTTTTTGTGGATCCTCACCAAAAAAACCTATTAAAAAGAATGTTATAGGGGACAAGGGCAACATACATAACCTAAACATCTGTACCCCCATAATATGCTGAAATAAAAAAAAAAAGAATATTATCACTATTTTACAAACACAGAAACTGAGTTTTAGTGGGGTTAGGTAACTTGCTCGAGGTCATACAACAAACACGTTGTGAGGCCAGAATTTGAATGCTGGAACTCCCACTGTACTACCTTGCTATAAACAGACATTCCACTCGTTGCAGATGCATTGGTTACCATGAAAATCTAATCAAAATATGCCAAAGAGAATGCCAAACTTTATCAAACTGTGTTAAGAGTATAGAAATGTGGCACTGGGGAACGAAAGGAAGATCAAAAAGAGGAGAAACAGAAGTAATTGGAGCCAAAGGGACAACATTAGGCTTGGGAATGAAGGGATGTCCTGAGCAGAAACAGGCAAACTTCAGTCTTCTTACTATGTTTTTGTAGCATTCTATATATAATTTCTTTAATTTGTAAATTTAGTGACTGTTAGCTAATGATCATTTAATGGGCAATAATTCCAACTGTACAAAGTCCACAATGAAAAAAAAGTTAAAAATAAGAGTACAGAAATAAACCCTATGAGTGTAACTTGTAGAGCATCTTCAGTATGATTTTTTTTTTTTTTTTGAGACAGGGTCTCACTCTGTTGCCCAGGCTAGAGTACAGTGGCATGATCATAGCTCACTGCAACCTCAAACGCCTGGGCTCAAGACATCCTCCTGCCTCAGCCTCCCGAATAGCTGGGACTATAGGTGTGCACTGCCATGCCCAGCTTATTTTTAAATTTTTTGGAGAGACAAGGTCTTGCTATGTTGCTCAGGCTGGTTTTGAACCCCTGGCCTCAAGGGATCCTCTTTCCTTGGCCTCTTAAAGTGCTAGAATTACAGGTGTGAACCACCACGCCCGGCCGTTGTGAATAATTTTAAGACAAGGACCAGCACTCTGGGAGGCCAAGGCGGGAGCATTGCTCGAGGTCAGGAGTTCAAGACCAGGCTGAGCAAGAGCAAGACCCCATCTCTACTAAAAATAGAAAGAAATTAGCTGGACAACTAAACATATATATATATATATATATAAAAAATTAGCCGGGCATGATGGCACATGCCTGTAGTCCCAGCTACCCAGGAGGCTGAGGCAGAAGGATTGCTTGAGCCCAGGAGTTTGAGGTTGCTGTGAGCTAGGCTGACGCCACAGCACTCTAGCCTGGGTGACAGAGTGAGACTCTATCTCAAAAAAAAAAAAAAAAAAAACATTTGATTTTGAAAAGAGAAGGACTAAAGCAGGAAACTAGGTAGAATATTTTAACTGCAAAATCCTGTTTTTCAGTATAAAATAAATTATTTTTTAAAAGCATTCTTAGCAGGACCCTGTGGAAATGATAGTGATTTAAAGTGCTCTTTCTTCTGTTACTTCCTATGTACCGTACAGTTTTATGAATGAAACCATATGTATCTTCCAAGGCCTTATTTAAGTTACAAGGCCTTCGTTCTGTGTATTTCTTTCCAATGGTCCTATTTTCATTTTTTAAATTAATGTAGATATTTTCAAGTTCTAAAATACTGGAAGGCAGCTGAAAACCTGATTACCCTTATCTTATATTTCTTCCTTCAATTAACTGTCTTATTTGAGTCTGTGAAAGAGATAAGTTTTCATGGTCTTATTATGGAAGGCATCTGAAATTTTGACATGAGCCATCATTCGGTTTGCTTAGCCTGTTTTCAAATATTCAGCAGCTCTCATATGATCTCTTATTTGTTAAGAGGGTACAGTCTACAGTAAGACCATTTACCAGACCATGAGCTGTGTTTGAAAGTAGATCAAGACTGGAATAATAAATCTACTCTTCACTGACTTAGTCATCTTAAGCAAACTTACTTAAACTGAGCCTTAGGTCCCCCATCTATTAATATAAAATGTTATAATGGAGATAATGATGTATATAAATACTTAATAGGGTATATGATGAATAATAGGTACTCAGTGAACATTCTGCCCTTGCCCAGGTTAAAACAGAAAAGAAGTTAAGAAAGTTAAATTAGGAGTCTTCTAGTAAGCCCAAGTGAACATAGCAAGAGAGATAGGGTGTAAAAGCACTGAGAAAAATCTTGCATTTTCCTCTCAAAGGCACACAATTAGCATAGTAGATTAAGTTCCCAGGAGCACTGGAAAAATAATAGATATTTATTCTATTAGATTAAATCTAAGAAAAGTAAATTTAATGGTATCTTTATGTCAAGTGATATTTTTTATCCTACTTCTACCAATTCTCTCTTCCACAGCATTCTTGGTAAACTTTTCCTGATTCCATGAGAAAAAAAACTTCTGCAGATAATAATAAATATAAGTAAAGCTATATAATTCTAGGTTACACTCTCTCTGACACTTCCAAGCAGATTTTCAAAGACCAGTAAGAATTTGAGGAGCATTATTCCCTGTCTCTCTTTGTCCTTCCGCTTGCAGTTCTGCTTTGTCTTTCTCATTTCCGTATATAGTTGGCCTGTGAACAATATGGGTTTGAACTGGGTGGGTCCACTTACATGCAGAATTTTTCAATCCAGTGGACTCTCCATACTGGCGGTTCTGCATCCACAACCAAACATGGACTGAAGATAGAGTTTTGAGTATGTGCAGATTTTGGTATCCATGGGCAGTCCTGGAGCCAATTTCCCACAGATACCAAGGGATGACTGTACTATAATCATATGGTCAACTCCCTCAAGAATTGAAAGTAGAGAAATTGTAGGCAGCTGTGTCCTGATGTCAGCATGCCAAACACATCCGAACTCTGCAGATGCCTGATCCTTGTTTTGTGTGTCATCTGCTCAGGGGAGTAAAAAAAAGATTAGGCAGAACTTTGAGTTCACTGAAAGGGTGTGTCCTTCAAAATGACCTCATTACCATGTCAGGAGTGATTCTTCTCAACTATCTCCCAGCTACATCTGCTTTTTTTTAATATTTAAAAGGGAGGATGCCTGGAATCTTCTGTTTTGACACAGGTCAGTTGTGCAGTCAAGCCTCTCTGAACGCTTTAGAATTTTGCTTGTTTTTACTAGGAAGATAGCAAATATTGACTTGTAATTGGTAAGAATACCTCCAGGAATAGAATTACAAAATGATATAATTTGAAATATCTGGGCTTCCTTATCCCCAAATGTCTCTCTACCCACGGGATACTGAAAACTTGACTAGGGGTGCCTTTTCCAAGCACTAATTGATTACTGTGTGTTACTTTTCTTATCACTGTCTTCTCTTGTTGGTCATTGAGGAGTTATACATGAAGAGGGGTAGATAACCTTAGAGCCTACTGCCTAGGAAAGGCAGGCTTTGGAGAGGTATCTCGGCTGGGACTCTAGAAAGTGATGGAGAAACATGAGGTTACGTGGGCAGGCAGGTGGGGGTATTACAGAAAGCAATGGTGTACAAAAATCCAGAGGAGAGAGGGTGCAAAAAAATAACTTCATTTTGTCTGCATAGTTGTAAATATGAAAGATTGACAAAAGAGGGCCACTGGTATGGACATATGTATGATAAAGCTAAAGGCTTACAAGCAATTAGCAAATTAGTAGCACATGGCTCCATTTATGCTTTTATCTGATGAATGAACAGTTGTTAATTCAAGAGAGGCCTTTATATCCTGATTATACCTTAGAATATGAACCTTTTGCCTGAACCACAGTCCTACTATGGCAAGCAAGATATGAAATTAAATTTGGAACTTAATTTTTTTTTCATGAGCACTAATAACTTTAATCAAGGCTCAAAATTTTATTTTATGTTTTTTGAGACAGGGTCTGGCTCTGTTGCCGAGGCTGGAGTGCATTGGCATGATCATAGCTCACTGCAACCTTGAACTCCTGGGCTCAAGCATTCTTCCTGCCTCAGCCTCCCAAGTAGCTAGGGCTACAGGCGTACGCTACCATGCCCAGCTAATTTTTAAATGTTTTGTAGAGATGAGGATCTCGCTATGTTGCCCAGGGTATTCTCAAACTCCTGGCTTCACGCAGTCCTCCTGTCTCGGCCTCCCATAGTGCTAGAATTACAGGCATGAGCCACCACGCCTGGCCTCAAAATATTAAACCTTAAAAAGTTAGTTATGATAGTAGAATTACAGCAGGACTCTAACTGCAATACCTTCCTGTACTGGGAATGTATATAGTCGCGTTTGGTGTTAACAAAGACGATTCTACTAAAAATTATGGTTGGTAGTGATTCTACTGAAAGAGACTGAAAAGATTTATTTGTATGTGACCAGCAGGCTGTTGCAGATTATACAGTGCAATGGCAGTTTTTGGTTTGTGGTTTCTAATGGTTATTTGCAGGCTTTGTGCTACTGTTACCTATAGCTTTGTTTTAAGAGCCAATTAAACCCTTTGAAAGTATACTCTGTTTTTCTACTTATTTATTCATTCGACAGACATTTTCAGGGTACCTATTGTCACATCCTGTTAAGTATTAGAGATACCCAGATAAAACAAAATCCCTGCCCTCCAAGAGTTTAGTACATTCACAGATAATTAGGTTCCCTGCTTATCAGTGAGTATACTCCATGGCAGGGTTTCTCACCTCAGCACTTTGACATCTTGGGCCAGATTATTCTTGTGGGAGGGTTTTCCTGAGGAGTGTTATAGGATGTTTAGCAGCTTCCCTGGCCTTTGTCCACTAGGTGCAGTAACCATACACACACACCCCCAAGTTGTGACAATCAAAAATGTCTCTAGGCCCAGTGTGGCTCACACCTGTAATCTTAGCACTCAAGGAGGCCGAGGCAGGAGGATTACTTGAGGTCAGGAGTTGAAGACTAGCCAGAGCAAGAACAAGACTCCATCTCCACTAAAAATAGAAAAATTAGCCAGGAGTGGTGGCACGGGCCTATAGTCCTAGCTACTCAGGCTGAGGCAGCAGAATTGCTTGAGCCCGGGAGTTTGAGGTTGCGATGAGCTATCATGATGCCACTGCACTGTATCCAGGGCAACAAAGCAAGACTCTATCCTCCCCCCCCCCAAAATGTCTCCAACCATTGCCAGATCCCTGGGGGTAACTCCAGAATATGAACCAGACTTTATCTGTCATTGACAAAGAGCTTTGATAAATGACTTTTCAAAAATTTAATGCAAATGTAACAAAGAAAACGTAGATCTGTCAAACTATGTTTATTACTCCACATGACTTCTCAAAGAGGAATATACAATAGTGGTACTGAATAACACCCACTAAATGTTTTATTTTTTAGCTTGGATGTCTATGAGGTCTTCTCTTTCTTAGTTACTATGTATAGGAGAATAATTGTTCGGTTTCTTAGGGACTTCACTAAAACAACAAACAACACAAGTAATTGGAGGGGGAGAGTCTACTCACAGTAGAAATCTTAGTTCTTTTCTGAGCTCTTTGTACCAGCATTACCCTTTTCTTATTAAGAATGAAAGTATTTCATTTTCTCCAATGAGTAGCCTGGACAACTGGCATATTTGATAAATGTCTCCTGTGTTTGTCAGGCACATGACTTTGAATTTTGCTATGATACTAACTTGGACTTTTCTTCACCTTATTGCTTTTCCATAATCAGACTTATGAGGAACATTGTACAACCAAGAATTCGTTTTATAGCCATTTAAAGCTTGTCTTCCAGTAATGCCTTGCTTCTCAAAGTAGAGAGACCACTCTCCTATTGGAAAGAGAGTATTTCACTAAAAGTCCTAAAACCTGTGTTTTAGGTTCACTTTTGGAACTAACTAGCATTAAACGTCCATTTAGCCTCTCTCTGTCATAATTCTTTGCTTGTCATATAGATAGATACATACATAAGCTCTTTTATTTTGTTTTCCTGACAAGTACCTAAATTCCATAAATCTATACTCTTTGCTCACACAAACTTTTGTGTATCCTTATTCTTATAGAATAGCTACATTTCCGTTTCTGTGCCTGATAGAGTTTTGATTCATCATGGATAATCTGTCATCAGAAGAAATTCAGCTGAGGGCTCACCAGGTTACTGATGAGGTAATTGGTTTACTTATAATAAGTAATTAATTCTATTTCTGTTTTCACATTGGAGGGATGAGAGGGCATTCTTAGAGACCATTTTGGCTTTTCCTAGTCCCTTTATATCAAAGAACACATTTGCCCCATAGTGCCATCTTTTTTTTCCAACTCACCAAAAAACTAAATACATGAAAACAATTTGTTTGGGTTGTTTTGTTGTTTTTTTTTTTTTAGGTAGTCATTACTTAACCATTGCAACAAAGATACTCTATATCTAAGGAATTCTGGACTTTCTTACTTAATGATTTCCTAATGTCTGTGTAATATACTTAGATTTCTATTAATACCTTACATTAAATTTTGTGGCTCCATATAATTTTTGTGACTCCCATTAACTCTACCATCCAAATTTTCTCTTAAGGAATACCTGGAAGAAAATAACTAAAAAATAGCGGTCAACTTTCTTTGTTTTGTTTTCAAGGGAGGGATGGGCTGGCAATTTTTAAAAACAGAGTAGCATCATGAATATGGCCTTTGGTAAGTTTTTTTTTCCTGCATATTTTGGAATGCTTAAAGTCTGTATTTTTTCCTAGTCTCTGGAAAGTACAAGGAGAATCCTGGGTTTAGCCATTGAGGTAAGACTGTGTCTAATCATTAAGTTAAATACAGAAATTTATAGGAGAGATCCTAATTCCACTAGCTGGAATTGGCATTAAAGGGTACTGTGTGAATACACTTTGTTATTGAAAATGAGCAATTGCTGAAATTGTCAAATGATACACTAATAGGCCTTTTCCATTTTCCCTTTGACAGTATTGGCATATGACAAGGAAGATTAATTCATCATGAGTTTGTGACTTAATTATTTTGGGGGATTAATATATTAAAATGTGTTGGTTTAAGAATATTATTTCTCTCTGTAGTTCTTCTGAGAACTTGTTTCTAAATGATTCTGTCTTGTTTGTCAGTTCTTGTAGGTTTTGTTTCTGTTGTTTTTGGATTTTTTTGTTGTACTATTGACTTTTTTTCTTCTTTTAGTCTCAGGATGCAGGAATCAAGACCATCACTATGCTGGATGAACAAGGGGGTGAGTCGAAGTCATTGGCAGAAACTCTTAATTTGACTTAATGATTCCAAAAAGCCCTATCAAATGAGCCACATATAAATTTCAGCTTTTGGAAATGCATTTCCTTTGTAAGATAAGAGTGATATGTTTCCTTTTTTCTTCTGGATTGAATTACGTCATGTTCACTGCCTATTAGTGATAGGGGGCAACAATGCCCAACTGTATACCAAGTATGTGTTAGGCCAGGATAGCTTATTATATGCATTGGTCATGTGTACGTTCGACATATATTCTTGCATCATCCTCAGAAATCAAGTAAAATCCTAAAATAGGTCTAGATTGAGATGAGCTGGGAAATGTTTGATTTGAGTTGACCCTGAGTAATTTGGTCTAGTTTTTATTAGTTTTGTGACAGCCCTCAGGTTTTGAGCCTATTAAATTAGAAATGCTGGGAATCTAGTCTGGTCAAAGTATGCTTTACTTGATCATAGGGAATGATCTCTAAATAACCCTCACTTGCTCGTAGTGTACAAGTTTCTTAGAACAAATCTTTCTACAATAAGAGGCTAGGTGCCTCAGGATCAGTGTGTGAAAGATTGTTTTCATGTTGAACAGCTTATAATACCTTCTGACACTGATATATTCACTCTGGTGGGTTATTGGTAGATTTGAGGTTAAAGTTTGATACTCCATCATAATAGCATTTTCTGGTTGACATTGTGAATGTAACACAAAATGTAACTTCCACAACTTATTCTTAGAACAACTAAATCGCATAGAAGAAGGCATGGACCAAATAAATAAAGACATGAGAGAGGCAGAGAAGACTTTAACAGAACTCAACAAGTGCTGTGGCCTTTGTGTTTGCCCATGTAATAGGTGAGTTGATAAATCGAGACCTTTTTAAAAGAAATAAGTAAATAAGTGAATGAAAGCACCCCCGCCCCACATCCTCTCTTCTCCCAAATAAGGTCAGAAATATGACTGGGCCTAAATGAGGAACTTTGTTAGTTAAACTTAAGTTATTTCTCCTTCCGGCAGATCAAACTTTTCATGAAAATAGGGCGTGTTCACTGAAAACCATGGCTTAAATTTGACCAATCCTGGGATCAAGTCCCAATTTCAGTTAAAAAGGTTGAGAAATATATATCTGAATGATACAGAGCAGGATGGAGTTAGTATCTTTTCCTTTCAAACAAGGAGTATTAACAAAATATATATTCTGTGGTAGGCACGTGAGGGATGGCCAAGGGAGTAAAGGACTTGAGCCCTGTCTTCAGAAGACTTAAACCATGTGGTTGTATATGTGAGAAAGAATGGCAAAAAATAAAAAAATATATGATCTAGTGTTAGCTCATGTGATACCAGCTAAGGCTAGGGATACAGAACTGATAAAAGGTTGGATTAGAGAACATCATATAGAAGAGGTAGGACATGAGTTAGGCTTTGAGTGATTAGAAGGATTTGGATGAACATGGAGGAACAGTGAGGACATTTCCTATGGAAGTTTCAAACTAAAGATTAAGGAAGAGCTTGACTTAACTGAGCAGCATGATTCATGTATATGAGAAGTGGGAAATAAGCTGTAGCGGTAGTGGAGGAACTTGAATGCCAAACTAAGGAGTCAGTAGATTGGAATGGAGTATATGACTGCACACCAGGAGACTAAAACCTTTCATAATCTAGTCTGTGCGGTAAGACTTTGTCAGTGAGATTAGAGAGGAAAGTATAAATCAAATAATTCATTTTAGATAATCCGATTGTGTATAAAACATGAAGGAAGAATCAAAAACTGAACATTTGGAGTCTCTAGTAGACTAGGAAATGAAGGGTCTTCAAACCATTCCTGTATAGTGTATGAAATTATGCTTGACACAAAGGAATTCATTCTTTTTGGTGACTCCATTGTGGATATTTAAATTCTCCACTTATCCTTGAATAAACCAAACTTCATAGTGATGATAAGTACTGTATATATTCAGACAAGATGAGGTTTGGACTAGGGCAATTAACCGTTATCTTTCCTTCTGTTAGAAGAAGCTTATCTTTGTTTTAAAAAAAGTAATTAACAAAACAACTTCGAACATTAGCCTTGGTTGAAATAACAGTGTCTGATGAAAATTTTCATTTTTAAAGAACTTAGTAGACATTAGTACTTCATCCAGTTGTCTCAGCTGGTCTGGTAAACCAAGAGTAGAGTATAAAGGCTTATAGACTCTCAGCATTTTTGCTCCTCAAAGGAGTTAGGAATGGAGATGCTTTTGTTATATTGTCATATTTTCACATATGTGTTTTCATGTGACATTTTCTGTGCCATTTCTACTAGAGAAAATAGAGTTTAATTGCCTGTTCAACTTTAGTGTTTGTTTTGGACATGAGAAGTTAAGATTTGATAGTGTTCTTCCTGGTCTTATCCATTGGCTCCCTATTCTAACATAAGTGTGTAGGCCTGTTTAGACCTTGATTGACTTGTTGAAATCCGTATTTTGATAACTCTGACTTGTCAGTCAGGTTTAGCAGATTAAGCAAAGAAGTTATAAATGCAAAAGTGATTTGATTCAAATTCTTAGCTATGTTTGCAAACTTACGTATTGTACTTTCTCTTGTGTTCCATGTACCCTCTTGGAAGAGTGCAGAGGAGAAGGAATTAGGTAAATTTTCTTGAGATCGGATGTTAGAAGAGCAAGGAGGTAGAATGTCCTAGAATCTAGAGCAAAGTCAGCTCTTAAGTTTATGGGTTGAAAAACAGGAAGAGCAGTGACTGCTAAGATGGTCTAATATCATAGAAAGTGGGAAATGGAGCTACGGAAGTGGTGATTTTATTTCTCTTTGTATATCCCAGCCAAGCAGTTGCAAGCTTTTCTTGGACACTGGTGGGAGAGAAGGTAGAGTATGATCCTGAAGCAGTCTTCAGCCTAACCTCAGGAGAACCCTTTCTCACTGGGTCAAGAAAATGCATTTCCTAAGAGATGGAATTAAGGGGCTACTGTAACAGAAAAATTTTTCCCTGAAAAGGAGAGAGTAATATCCCAGTTAAAGATGTCTGATTGTAATTGCCTTTCTTCCACCTATTTCTTCTTTATACCACTGAGACCTTGGCCAGTATATCTCTTGTCCTCAGCTCTGTTTCTTATCATCTGGCCAGTGTCTTGATCATTCTAATCTTACCTGCTAATCTGTGTTTCAGTTAGGCTCATCATATGAATAGCTATAACATGAGTTTCTCAAAGACAGACATAGGATCTTAGTTCTCTTTGTATAAGAGAACTAGTCTGAATACTGGTAGTAGTAATACCAACGCAGGTCCGTCCACAGTCCCTTATTTGCCATTCAGAAATCTAAAAAACTCTGAAAGCCAAGGTTCTTTTTTTCTTCTTCATAACAGTGCCACAACTCATTAGGCTACAAAATATAATCTGAACTGAAGCTATTTATAGTCTTTTATTATGACTCTTAGTGTAAATATTAATTTGTTTCACTGCAGAAATATTGATGTATTTGACATCTTGCATCCAAGGGTTTTGTATGACAGTTGTGGTCCTGTGTGTTAACTTAGGCTACTATTCTGAGCATTTAAATTTAATCCTTAAGCAATAATCTTCACATGAGATAGATGCTCTTATCATCATTTTACATCTGGGGAAACATGTACAAAGAGGCTATACTATCAAGTGGAAGAGCTGGAATTCAAAACCAGGCAGAGTCCTTGCTTTGACTATATACTGCATGGTGACCTGAGCCTATAGTCCCAGCTACTCTGGAGGCAGAGGCAGGAGGATCCCTTGAGCCTAGGAGTTCTAGGTTGCAGTGAGTGATGATCACACCACTGCATTCCAGCTTGGGCAACAGAGCAAGACCCTGTCTCAAATAAATAAATACATAGCTAGAAAGAAAAAGAATGAAACTTTTTGTTGTTGCTATTGTTAAATGTATTGCTATATAGAAAATGTCTTGAGTAGATTTGTTCTTTGATACTTCTTCAATAGGATTAACTAATCCAGGTCAGCAATTATTTATTTTTTATTTTATTTTGTTTTTTTTGAGACAGGGTCTCACTCTGTCACACTGGCTACAGTGCAGGGGCATTATCATAGCTCACTGCAACCTCAAATTCCTGGGCTCAAGTGATCCTCTCTTCTCAGTCTCCCAATGTGCTAGGATTACAGGCATTAGCCACTGCACCCAGCCTAGCAAATCTTTTTTTTATTATAAGACATGGAAATAGCTTTGCTCAAAAGAACTTTGTATGAGAAGGGAGTTTTAACTACAGCTAATTCTTTCTGAAAGACTACTAGAATTTAATAACAGACTGCTAGGATTAAACTTTAAAATTGTGAATAAATGCCATTCTGTTAGCTTGCTACATTTGAATTCTAAAAGCAAATAGCACAGATCTTTTTTTGAAATCCTTTATTTTTGACAGTAACTGATAAGTTGTAATTCTAATTAAGAAGAGTATAAAAGGAGGCAGAGTTAAAATGTGAAGTCTCAGAATATATAAACTTTCTAATGTCCCAATTTAACCATTCTTAGATAAGGTATTCTTCCGTCTTAACTTCCTTGTCTTAAAAAGTGCTTATAAAGTCTAACATAATGACACACAGTTTGAAGACAAATTGGTATTTCTGGACCACTTAGCAGAGTTCAAAATTGACACTACAGGTTTTCTGCTATTCCAATTGTATGTCATATTGAGGTGTGAAAAATTCAGCTCTTAATGATTAAATATTGAATTACATTTCATTCAACAGTTGAATGCTTCCTCTATCCTACTCACTGGAGATATAAATATAATACAAACAAGGCATACCTCTGGTTCTGTTTTATTTATCATTACTCTTATTTTTTATGCTTCACATGGTATCCGGATGCATAGCAAGTATTCAATAAATACTTTTTGATTGAATGTCCTTGAGAAACTTGTTAGTTGGTGGGAGAGTTAGACATGTAAAAGATTTTTTAAAATTACGATGCAAATAAAATATATAATAGAAGTAATTAAGAGAAATTTATAATCACTAAGGAAAGAGTGAGAAAGTTTTATATCTCCATTAGTTTTTGCCTTCTCTCATATTAATTTTTATAAGTTTAGGAAAGAATATCATCACCTAAATATTCTGAGAAATAATGAAGTGTGCTCTGGTTTAAATAGTGTTCTTGTTTTTCTTTCTATCTAGATTCTCAGATGTTGGTGGTTTCTGTGAAACCAGGCAGGAATTTGAATGCATTATGTTTTTAAAACTCTAAACCTGCTTCTGTTCTGTTTGAGTGGCATTTACTGTTTTCTGCATTTCATTCTCTCACCTAATCTCTTCCTTTCTAATCTGCTTACTAAAAATGAAGATTTAACATCAGAAGCCGGGCTCAGTAACTGATCAAAAGGGAACTTTAAGATGCAGTCTTGTGGTGCAGTTTGGCCTTCTAACCTGCTATCTAAAGGTGATGCTTCAAATGGCTTTTCTGTGCATGTGCATGTGCTTGTATTTTGTGAATGGTGGAAACTGTCTCAAAAGTTGTGCTGTGGTGTGTAATGTCAAGTAAATTTGTTCTTGATGGGTGCTGTCAGACAAAAGATAAACTTGACAAAAGGATCTTAATTTATAATACCGTTGTTTGACAATTGCCTCCAATAACTGAGTTTTTTTGCTAAATAATATTTAAGAATACCAAAATAAAAATACTCCTGAGTATTTTTACTGAGTTTCCTAAGAAATTTTAGATAGGTTGATCTTTGAGACAGCTACTGCAATGTAGTGATGATCAAAGGTGAGGGAATTCAGCCTAAATGATCTTTCTCTTCATAGGGCTTTGATTTCAGCATCCTATCCTCCATTAGATTTCCCTATTCTTTCTGGTTCCTGAATCAAGATTTCCTCTATTAAAGTATTGCTTCTAATGATTTGGATTCCCCATGATTTAGGCCACTACCAAATCAAGGAATTAAATGCCAGTCTAGTCATCTTAAATCCTGTTTGGAACAAGGTGGGGTATACATTTTAAATATCATCATATGTAGTATCTTCTGTTTTTAAGTAAGGATTTCCTTTCTTTATATATGTTATAATCTGTTCCATAATTCCTATTTTATTATATGTTAACTTGTTATGATTCCATGTTGAATTAATATGGCACTAATCTTAATTTTTCATTAGGAGTTAACACTTTTGTCAGCTTATCGTTTTTATGTCTGACTCATTAATTTTCAATTTTTATGAGAATGATGAAAACCGTGATTAATTGTTAAAAAATTAAGTATTTGATTTCTACCCTTTGTTTCCTGCCTTCCTTTTTCTTCTTTTCTTAGCTTACCCATCCAAAACACACACACATACACATACATACTCATGCTCACTCATATTACAAATGGTATTTATTCAATCCATTTTCTCCTTGATAAGAAAGAATAATAGCTAATATTTGGCTTT
>RJWJ010004406.1:25794-76414 GCA_004363605.1 Indri indri
GCCTAGCTCACAGCAACCTCAAACTCCTGGGCTCGAGCAATCCTACTGTCTCAGCCTCCCGAGTAGCTGGGACTACAGGCATGTGCCACCATGCCCGGCTAATTTTTTTTTCTATATATATTTTTAGCTGTCCAATTAATTTCTTTCTATTTTTAGTAGAGACGGGGTCTCGCTCTTGCTCAGGCTGGTCTCGAACTCCTGAGCTCAGGACGATCCGCCCGCCTCGGCCTCCCAGAGTGCTAGGATTACAGGCGTGAGCCACCACGCCCGGCCTAAACTTGCCATTCTTGAATGAGACATTTAAATGAATAAAAAATCTAAAGATTATTAGACTCCTCAAAACTGACAGGTGTAAATCTAGCTTTCCAGATGGAGTTCTTAATCTTATTAAAAGGTATCACAATTTTGCTTAAGCATTTTATCATGAAGACTAATTTCTTCCCAGAAGGGGCTATACATTTTATTTTGCAAAAGAGTTTGTTGCAAATTAGAACCATTCTTTCTTACTGTAGATTAAAACAACTTGGGTCTAGATGTCTTTTATCTAACCATATTCCAGCTATATTCAGCTACCTATAGACCTCAAATCAAGGGAGTATTAATGGGCCAAAAAACTAAACCTGCCAGTTGGTAATCTGTGCACTTACAGGAATGCACTGTTAACTAAGGGTCGGGTTGAGGTTGAAGCCAATGAATAAAAATATTTATCCAGTGATTTATAAAGCAATTTTACATCCATTATCCACAGAATCCTTTTCATAGCCCTGTGAGGTATTACGTATTGGTACTATTCTAGCTTCACACATTAGGAAAAGGATGTCAGAGACTAAAGTTTGCTTAAGGTTCTGTAGCTACTGAGTGATGGGTCTAGGATTGGGATTCAAGTAATTTTACTCCAAATCTTGTTGCTTTTTTTTCTTAATCCTGGTTTATCCTTTGGCTTCCTCCAGATTAATTCTTCAGTGTTCCAATATATATAGACTACCAGAGTAATCTGAAATATTCTTCCTGGGTAGCTAATAGACCCACTGAACTTATATAAAACAACATTAAAAGATTGCCATGCTCTACCCCATACATATTGAAGCATAATCTTCAGAGTCTAACCTATGTATCTGTGTGTTCGAAAGCACCTAGGTTGCTCTGCTACTTGGTAAAGTTTGGGAAGTATTACCTTTAAATCATTTTTAAGGTTTAAAGCCCTTTGGAAAGAAGATAATCTCCAAGATGATAACAAGTGGCAGGGTCCTGAGGAACCAAAAGGCATTACCTTAAATTGAGGTGCTGAATGAGAGACACTGAACTATCACAAGGCTGGAGATATTTAAGTATGAAATGTCTGGGGAAAAAAATAGTGCATAAGCAGTAAAAATAAATAAAGAGAGAGAAAAACAGAAAGAAAGAAAAAGACAGAAAAACAGAAAGGAAAGGAAAGGGAATGGAAAGGAAAGGAAAGTCCGATTCCCTTAAGTATTATACTAAATTTGACAGTTGATATCTCTGACATTTCACTTTGACACTTACTGTTTTATTTTTATTGTGAAGATACATCCTTAGTCTTTCAAACGTATGGTTTGGCTTGTGATTATCTTTCACATTTTTTTAGAGCAATTTTTGTGAAATCACAGATAAGTCAAAAATTCATGTTACTTTCAAATATGAATTCCATTGTGGAACCAATGCAGCCCAGACAGTTTGGAACATCAAGAAGTGTTTGGGAAAAATGTGGCTAATGGACACGCAGTGTGTTGATGGTTTGAGAAGTTCAGTTCTGGTGATTTTAATCTTGAAAATAAGCCACGTGGGTGACCTGAGACCAAGGTGGATAATGATGGCCTCAAAGCTGTAGTGGAAGCGAATCCATCGCAACCTATGCATGAATTAGCAGCAACGTTTGACGTTACTATTCCAACAGTATTGGACCATTTGAAACAAATTGGCAAGGTAAAGAAGCTGGATAGATGGGTACTGCTTGAATTAAACAACCATCAGAAGACAAATCATCTCAAAGCTTGCCTCTCTTTGCTGTCACAACATAAAGGCAAACCATTTCTACACCATATTGTTATGTTTGACGACAAATGGAATCTTTTTGACAATCACAAGTGTTCAGCACAATGATTGGATAAAGATGAAGTGCTGAAACACAGTCCAAAAACAAGTATTCATCAAAAAAGCTAATGTGTGCTCTCACTTGGGAAACAAAAAAAAGCTAATTGTTTCTGTTTGGTGGTCCAGCATTGGTATTACCTGCTACAGCTTCATGAAACGTGGTCAGTCGATTGATTATAGCAGATGTCTACTTCAACCAATTGGACAAAATGATGAGGATGCTTGTGATTAAGCAACCAAGATTGGCCGATAGAGACAGGCTAATCCTCTTGCATGACAACGCTCGACCACATGTCACAAAAATAGCACTGCTCAAACTACAGAGACTGGGCGTGGAAACTCTTTTGTCATCCACCATATTCATCAGCCCTTGGCACCCACTGACTACCACTTCTTCCAGTCTTTGGACCACTTTTTGCAAGGAAAAATATCCAATTCTCAACAAGTTGCAGAAAATGCCTTTCAAGATTTCATCGCCACTCACTCTCTAGGCTTCTTAGCTGCTGGCATAAATAAGCTAACAGATGGCAAAACTGTGTGGATAGTTTAGGCACATACTTTGATTTATTGTACTGCTTCTTGTTTGAGATATAAAACACTAAATTTTTTATTTGAAATCAGACATTTCATATTTAATGACCTAATAAGAATCATCAACAGCATTTAAAAACCACCTCTTCATAAACATATAGAATATATAACTGCAAGAAAAAAAGTGCAGTTTTTCCCAGCCCATTTAAAGATAAACATGCCAATTCAATGCAAAGCTGTAAAAAAATTCAATGTCACCTTTTTGTATTTTTTCCCCTTAATACTGGAAGAACATCTTCAAAGATCCATCCTTTTGTGCAGAGTTTGATAACCAATCTGATTCTTTGTTTATATATAATGTTTTAATTGAAACTCGTTCACATTATCATGTTAAAACAATTCATTTTCATCTTATGCCCCTTATATCTAATTGTGGAAAGAATTCTTGTAAGTTTCAGGAATTTCAAATTTTGCTTCTTAATGTTGGGAAGGAGGTTAGGGCAGATATATATACTGTGATAGACCAGAAGTCCACAAGTCATGTTCCAGTCTACTCCTCTTTTTGTGCTAAGAAACATAATATCTCATTAATTACTTTTGAATTTCAACTTTCTCTCTTCTGCCTGTAACCTCCATCCTAATAAAAGCCTCACTTTCCCAAATAAAAACCTAAAAGAGAAAAAAAAAGCTCCACTTTTATTAATTCTGTTAATACTTCTTTATTTCATTTACTAGCTATTTTTCTGCTTTAGAATTTTGTCTGGGATCTTTCTTATTAACAAAGAACACATGTAAATTGGTTTCACCAAGCCAACAGATAATTGTATGAAAATATTCATTTAAAAAATATATTAATATATCCTACTTTGTTCCAGGAAAGATTTAACATGGCTTTTTAATAAATAGATTAATTAATAAAACAAAATAGCATACATAGGAAATATAATTATAAGAACTTAAAATGGAACCAAGAAAAGTTACTTCAAGAACTAACTCTTCAGTGTTCATAAATTCGTTTATCTTTGCAGTGCCACTCACAAAAAAAGTAGTACCCTTTCTGCAGCATTATGATTAAGATCTATAATCCAGGCCGGGCGCGGTGGCTCACGCCTGTAATCCTAGCACTGTGGGAGGCCGAGGCGGGTGGATTGTTTGAGTTCAGGAGTTCGAGACCAGCCTGAGCAAGAGCAAGACCCCCGCCTCTACTAAAATTAGAAAGAAATTAATCGGCCAACTAAAAATATATAGGAAAAAATTAGCCACGCATGGTGGCACATGCCTGTAGTCCCAGCTACTCAGGAGGCTGAGGCAGAAGGATCATTTGAGCCCAGGAGTTTGAGGTTGCTGTGAGCTAGGCTGACGCCACGGCACTCACTCTAGCTCGGGCAAAAGAGTGAGACTCTGTCTCAAAAAAAAAAAAAAAGATCTATAATCCCCTTCTAGGTTTGCCAAAAATGAATCCTCACATGGCTGTTAAAGGGAGGAGCTAATTTTTTCATAAAATCTCTTCCTGTCTTCACATTTTTTGTAATTTTGGAACTTCCTCATTAATGCAAAATGTGGAATAAATCAGAGAACAATATTATAACAACATACTACTTTGGTTTTGTTTATAGAATAGTAAAAACTAAAATTGAAAGCTTGACTCTACCTAGCCAAATAATCTATAAAAGTTTTGTGTCACTTTTTTGTAATAGTCATTTGAAAGTCACTTTCCTAGGCTTTTTCCTTGCCATTTGCACCTGTTTGAGTAATGAATCCCATGGCTAAATTCTGACTTTGACTGAAATTTGGCTGTACCAGTTATACTTACAGCATATGCTTTTATTTTTAAGAGGCCTAGACTTAGGATTTTTTTTTTTCTTATTTTCTTTTTCTTAAGACTAGTCAAGTGCAGTAGTGAGAAGGAGGGAAAGAGTAGAACAAGGAGTTTGATCTATAACCGGGAACAATCAAGTAAGATAACTCACTACCTTTGGACCAGCCGAGATCATCTTTTTTTTAAGGAGGAAAAGTAAACTCATAAATGAAAAACCTCTATAATAAAGATTTGTAGGGGGGGAAAGGGCAACATAACCTAAACATTTGTACCCCCATAATATGCAGAAATAAAAAAAAACTAAAAAAAAAAAAAAATCAAAAAAGAAGTGGTGAAAGCAGGGGAAAAAAAAAAAAAGATTTGTAACTGGCACCAATATGGCCAAGGTAGTTATACATTGGCTGATTGTCCAATTTGGAAATAATTCATGCCTTTCCTTCCTGGCATTTTATTTGTTTTTTAAGAAACTTGTTTAAAAATTCATGCAAAGTTCTAACTTATGAAAACTGATCATCTAGAACTACTCTGGTTGAAGTAAGAGTGGGCAGCTGGGGTCAAAGTATTGCCTACTCAATATACAAATATTATCTACGTGTAATAATTAAAAATAAAAAATAAAAAAAACTATTACCTACGCAGTCTTCTTACTCTGTCATCCCTCATCAACCTCTGAGATGCCTCCAAAGAACCTCTCAGGGCATCCTGGAATACCCTTCCTGAGGGGTTTTTCTAGTGTCCATTGCCCTCTTTTCTAGAGAGTGCTGGAGGCTAAGGGAACCTGACAGATCAAATAATTGCATTTTGCTACTTGCTAACAGCTTAGTGGAGATTTGCGGTAGTATTTGGACCTTTTGAAAATGTTTTAGGCCAGGTGCACACCTACAGTCCTACACCCACAGGCTCACACCTGTAGTCTCAGTCACCTGGGAGGCTGAGGCAGAAGGATTGCTTGAGACCAAGAGTTCAAGACCACCTTGGGCAACATAGCAAGACTCTGTCCCTTTTTTTAAAAAAAAAAGGAAAAAACAATAAAATGTTTTAATGTCAGTGGGTTTACATAATTCATCTTTTCCTATCCCATATTGCCATGGAACATAGTATAGATCATCTAGATTTAGCTGTGTACAGCTTTTCTGCTAATGATACTGGGGTTCATCCTCAAGGTAACAAGCACTAGTAATTACAACTTTCCCTCTCCTGCTTTTTGGTCTCTCTCCACACTTTTAACTCTTATATAGAACAAAGAACTTTGAGTCTGGTAAGGCCTATAAGACGACATGGGGAGATGGCGGAGACAACTCACCTAGCAACGTAATATCTAAGCAGCCAGGCCGGGCGGCAAATGGTCAGCCTCAGCAACCAACAACAGCAGCAGCCAGCGGAGGATACATTAAACGGTATGCCAGCTCCTCCCAATATTAATGCACTTTTCCTAAGGAAGGGCTCACTTAGGAGATAAGGTGTAACAGTACATGAACCCTAACTAATCAAATAGAAATAGTATTTATTCCATTTTTAAAATGCATTTAAAAATCTGCCTGACAGGTCGGGCGCGGTGGCTCACGCCTATAATCCTAGCACTCTGGGAGGCCAAGGCAGGCGGATCGCTCAAGGTCAGGAGTTCGAGACCAGCCTGAACAAGAGCAAGACCCCGTCTCTACTAAAAAATAGAAAGAAATGATCTGAACAACTAAAAATATGTATATATGTATATAGAAAAAATTAGCTAGGCATGGTGGCGCATGTCTGTAGCCCCAGCTACTCAGGAGGCTGAGGCAGGAGGATCGCTTGAGCCCAGGAGTTTGAGGTTGCTGTGAGCTAGGCTGATGCCACAGCACTCTAGCCCGGGCAACAGAGCCAAACTCTGTCTCAAAAAAAAGAAAAAAAAAAATCTGTCTGACAAAATGTTTACTATGGTTGTTGCCCTTGGGTGATGGAATTAACTTTCCTTTATACTTTTCAGTATGTTATAAATTATTGGAGTAGGAATGTTTTACTTCTTTAAATAGGAAAAATATGTTTTAAAATACATCATCTAGAGTAAGGGTTGGCTAGAGTCCTATAAGGATATCTGTAAAAGGCCATATAGTAAATATTTTAAAGTTTTCAGACCATACAGTCTCTGTTGCAATTACTCAACTCTGTTGTACGGTGAAGGCAGCCATAAACAATATGTAAACAAATGAACATAGCTGTGTTTGAATAAAACTTCATTTACACAATCAGGTGGCAGGGCAGATTTGGCCCTTAGGCCATAGTTTTCCGACCTCTGTTTTAGAGTGGTGGTTCTTTAGACTTAAGTGTGCATTAGAATCACCTGGGGGGCTTATTAAAACACAGATTGCTGGGATCCACTTAGAGTTTCTGATTTAGTGGATCTGGAGTGGAGTGTGAGAATTAGCACGTTCCCTTGTCTAACAAATTCTGAGGAGATGCTGGGAATGACACTTTGAGAAATGCTGTTCTCGAGTTGTTTCTTAATCTTCTCTTGCATGGCTTTAAGACACTATGCTCTCCTTGATCAGTCTTTCAATTTTTGTTATAGAATGTTTCCCAAGAATAGTAACCTATATTCCCTTGGATCTTGTACTTGCCGAGAGTCATTTTGGTTACACATTTTTATGAAAGTTAAATCCAGATTTAGTCCATTTTAATTCAACAAAAAGTACTGAATTAACTATCTTTTCGTGATAGTATAACTAATGATGCCAGAGAAGATGAAATGGAAGAGAACCTGACTCAAGTGGGCAGTATCCTGGGAAATCTGAAAAATATGGCTCTGGACATGGGCACTGAGATCGAAGCTCAGAACAAACAAATAGAACGGATCACAGAAAAGGTAAAAGCTTTTTGTTGCCACCAGAAAAATGAAACATCCAATCCAGTGTTTTAGTGATGAACATCTGTGCTAGATAGTTTGGGTGACACAATGGGATAAAATCCTGTCCTCACAGGTCTCACAGTTTTGATGAAGCAGCAGTTCTAACACATTGAAAAACAAGAGCCATGTGGTCCCATCTCTTGCTCATGGCAGTTGATTCATTTTAAAACCACAGCCTTAGAGTGAAGTGGTTTTATTTAAATGTTCACACATGAAGCTTAGTATCTATTCTAAACTTTCAGTGTGCTTCTTTCCCCCTAAATTAGTAAGTTAGCTCTTGGAGTTTTATTTTGCTAACTAATAACAAATTAATAAGTTTCTGAATCCTCATCTCATGAAAGAGTTGAGGCAAAAATCAGTTCTGCGGAGTCGTTCTTGTAGAGTAGACATACAAAATAGATTCATGTTAGTGAAGGAAAAATTGTGGTTCCTATACTTTTTTTCTTTTTGTTTCACATATAATAGGTACTGAAAGTGAAATTGTTTTCGGTGTTTAGATGTGTCATATCTGAAAGTTATACTTCATTAAAATCTCAGTGTACTTTAAAGGATGGGGTGAGCTTTTAAGCTTGGCTTTCTGCTGAATAATTTCCAATGGATTTCACTGAAGCAAATAATGATTCATAAGATGCTTTCAATGCTGTAGTCTGGGTTTGGGCTACATATTACTCTCTTGAGACAGGATCTCACTATGTTGCCTGGGCTAGAGTACAGTGGCATAATCATAGCTCACTGCAACCTTGAACTCCTGGGCTCAAGCAATCCTCCTGCCTCATCCTACCGAGCAGCTGGGACTACAGGTACACATCACCATGCCCAGCTAATTCTTTTTGTATTTTTTTTTTTTTGTAAAGACATGGTCTCGCTTCACTGCCCAGGCTAGTCTAGAACTCCTGGGCTCAAGCGATCTTCCCACCTTGGCCTCCCAGAGTGCTGGGATTACAGGCATGAGCCACCACAGCCAGCCTACCCATCATTTTAATTCGGGTATTGGTGTGGGTGTTGATACATCTGTTCCAAAGATCTCTGGAAAGGTTATTTCAGTCTCTCTGGGTTAGACCTGTGGTAGCTGCAGATGAGTCTATGATTCAGTTCACGGCTCTCCCACACAGTCCAGATCTATACAGAGAAGAGCACTCTTATGTTTCATTGCATCAAAAGTGCCACTGATTATAAGATGCACCCCAGTTTCAGACATGTTAAACTATGAAAAAATTTGTTATAGAATTGATGAAATACTAGCCAGGCGCTGTAGCTCATGCCTGTAATCCTAGCACTCTGGGAGGCCTAGGCAGGAGGATCGCTTGAGGCCAGGAGTTTGAGACCAGCCTGAACAATAGCAAGACCCCTGTCTCTACAAAAAATAGAAAAAAAATTAGCCAGGCATGGTGGTGCCCACCTGTAGTCCCAACTACTCGGGAGGCTGAGGCAAGAGAATTACTCGAGCCCAGGAGTTTGAGGTTGCAGTGAGCTGTGAAGAGGCCACTGTACTCTAGCCTAGGTGACAGAGCAAGACCCTGTCTTAAAAAGAAAAAAAAAAAAATTGATGAAATATTGGCAGGGTCTTCTTTTATACCTTTGTTCTTTTTATACACCAGGGTTTTCCCAAATGAATTTCATATTCTGTTACTTCTTGCCTAAAATGAATTTTGTAATGTGACTTCAAGTATTTCTTAAATTTTCTCAGTGTGTTGATTGCTCTAAATATATAAACTTTAACTTTTATTGGAGTTACTTACCTTGTGAATTAATGCTGGTTTCTTTTTCTTTTTTTTCAGGCTGACACCAACAAAGATCGTATTGACACTGCCAATGCCAGAGCAAAGAAACTCATTGACAGCTAAAGCTACTGCTGTACTTCTTTATCATTTGTTCACTTCCCTAGCTCCTTCTCCAAAGTCATTACCTTTTTCGGAGTTTGAAATTTTGGTTCCATACTCTTCTAATCGGGAAATAATGTGGAAGAAGGGCCAGAGGAGTAACAGCTGCTCCCCCAACCCCCATTTTGTATTTGCTGTTGCTGTCGAGGGTAGACTGCTGCTCAGCCTTCCTTCTGGTATTTTCTTTCTCAGTTCATAGTCTTAGAGTGGTTTTCATACATCATATATAGTGTTTTCATCTTATTCTTTACTTCAGCAGTTTCTTTTGCTTTCAAAATTTGGAAGCATTGCCAAAGACAACCCTGAGAAAGGAAGCTGAAGAGCTGATTGGTTTATTCCTTTGTTTTTGTGGTGGCAGAAGGGTGAGAGAGGAGCAAGAGATAGGAGGTTGTTATCTCAGTAAAAACCTGCAGGCCACAAAACAAGTTGCATAGCCACAGTAAAGATCTAGCTGGGTATAATTTTTAATTTAAGTTGTAGTTATTGCCAATTTAGGCTAATCCTTGATTTGAAGCTTTTATACACAATATTTTTGTTATACATCACAATTTTGCAACCTTTCCTCCAGATAGAATAGAATGAGTTTTTTTAAAGTGAGCTTAATTTCTGAACTCTTAGTGATTCATATATGTACATAGATTCTGTGATCCCATCTCTTATTGGTCTATTCAGGAACACTTTGGGTAAATGAATAGTTTTTTTATTTTCATGTTATTAGTAGTATCATGGTCCCATTACAGGCCTATTAACCTCATAAATATGTCATTAGCCTTTGAAGAAAAATGTGTAAATATGTATTTGTAACATGAGAATTTCTCTCTAAAGCAGGGCTTAAAATTTTTGGAAAAGTTTGACAAAGTGTATCACGTAAATTCAGATTTACCTCAGTGCCAAGAATTATGTTTAGATGGGAAAAAGGAAACTTATTTTGATCTCAGGTAGAAAAATAGATTGCTTTGAGTTTTATGTGGCTTTAGATTTTAAAAAAATTAGAATTTATCCTGTCTTACTAAAAGGAATTTGGAAAATTGTGCCTTTGGTTTAATTCTTGGTGATTACACTGTCATTCTCTTACCCTTGTATATTGAACTATGTCCAGAATCAAGTTTATGTAGCTGTTATGAGACTCTGATTGGTATTTGTTACCTTTATTTAAAAATTAGCATCTGAATGCTTCGGAGATATCAATGTGGATTGGTTTGACGACTAACCACTGCTTGATCCTTTCAATTAAATTTTGTGACTAACTAATGGTATTGTTCTTTCAAGTAAGTAACATGTTTTTATGACTTATTTGGGGGTCAATAATTACATTAGCTCTTGTTTAACAATTGAATAACGCAAAAGTCTGCAAGTCAGGAAGCACTCCAATAGAAAGCTGCCGTTAGCACCTTCCCAATTTTTATTGGAAGTATTGCCCGGACTTTCTATAATTTGTCATGAGATTCATTTAAAGTATTACTAGTCTTTTATTCATTTGGTCTTAAATACTCTAGTGACTGAAAGGATAGTTTTTGAGAATGACAACTCATGTACTAGAGAAGATGCAGTTAACATGGGAATTTTCAAAGTCTGAAGAGGAAAATATTAAAGTGAGACTTAATTAGACCCTCTGTAATAGAAGTGCTCCATGTCAGAATGAGTAGTTTGGTCGATGACGGTAAATGTGTAAAGTAGGAAGGTGTAAAACAGTGGGGATTATCCTATACATAAATGCCCTTCCAAAAAGCACTCAAATTTTTTTTTAACACTATTGTGGCTAAAAAAATAGTTTTCTGAGGAACCCAATATGCTATATGCATGGTATAATTGGTTAGAAGCATGAGCTGAGGCACCAAATTGTTTGAATTTACATTCTAGCTTGGCTACTTATTGGCTGGAGTGACTAAGCTCATTTTTTTGCCTTACTTTGTGTGTAAATAGGGATTATAACAAGCATATCTTGGTGATATTGTGGGTTTGGTACTAGACCACCACAATAAAGCAAACTGCAATAAAGTGAGTCACAAGAATTTTTTGGTTTCCTAGTGCGTATAAGAATTATGTTGGCTGGGTGTGGTGGCTCACACCTAATCTTAGCACTTTGGGAGGCTGAGGTGGGAAGATCGCTTGAGGCTGGGAGTTTGAGACCAGCTTGAGCAGCACAGTGAGACCCCATCTCTACAAAAAAATTTTTAAAAATTAGCCAGGCATCCCTTGAGCCATCACTTGAGGTTGCAGTGAGCTACGGTGACACCACTGCACTCTAGCCCAAGTAACAAAGTGAGACCCTCTCTCAAAAAAAAAAGTTATGTTTACACTATTCTGTAGTCTACTAAGTGTGCAATAGTATTATGTCAAAAAAACAATGTACATACCTTAATTAAAAATACTTTATTGCTAAAAAATGCTAACAATCATCTAAGCCTTGAGCAAGTTGTAATCTTTTTGCTGGTGCAGTGTCTTGCCTTGATGTTGATGGCTGCTGACTGATCAGGTGATTGCTGAAGGTTGGGGTGGCTATGGCATTTTGTGAAATTAAGACAACCATGAAGTTTGTCACATCTATTGACTCATCCTTTCACAAAGATTTCTCTGTAGCATGCAATGCTGTTTGATAGCATTTTACCTATAGTAGAATTTCTTTCAAAATTGGAGTCAGTACTCTTAAACTCTGCTGCTACTTTATACACTAAGTTTATGTAATCTGAATCCTTTGTTGTCATTTCAACAATGTTCACAGCATTTTTGCCAGGAATAGATTCCATCTCAAGAAGCCACTTTCTTTGCTTATCCATCAGAAACAACTCTTCATCCATTCAAGTTTTATCATGAAATTGCAGCAATTTAGTCACATCTTGAGGCTCCACTTCTTTTTTTTTTTTTTTTTTTTTTTTAGAGTCTCACTCTCTGGCCTGGGGCGAGTGCCGTGGCGTCAGCCTAGCTCACAGCAACCTCAAACTCCTGGGCTCAAGCAATCCTACGGCCTCAGCCTCCCGAGTAGCTGGGACTACAGGCATGCGCCACCATGCCCAGCTAATTTTTTCTGTATATATTTTCAGCTGTCCAATTAATTTTTTTCTATTTTTTTTTTTTTTTGGTAGAGACGGGGTCTCGCTCTTGCTCAGGCTGGTCTCAAACTCCTGAGCTCAGGACGATCCGCCCGCCTCGGCCTCCCAGAGTGCTAGGATTACAGGCGTGAGCCACCACACCCGGCCTCCACTTCTAATTCTAATTCTCTCCCTATTTCTACCACATTGGCAGTTATTTCCTCCACTGAAGTCTTGAACCCCTCAAAGTCATCCATGAGGGTTGGAATCAACTTCCAAACCACCACTGTTCATCTTAGTATTTTGACCTCCTCATGTGATTCATGAATGTTCTTAATGGCATCTAGAATGGTGAATCCTTTAAAGAAGGCTTCAATTTACTTTGTCCAGATCCATCAGAGATTCCTCACTGATACATGGCATTACGAAATGTATTTCCTAAATAATAAGACTTGAAAGTCAAAATTACTCCTTGATCAATTGGGCTGCAGAATGGATTTTGTGTTAGCAAAACAACCTGACCTGACCTGAAATGAAAACAACATTCAGGTACCGCACGGTGGCTCACGCCTGTAATCCCAGCACTTTGGGAGACCGAGGTGGGAGGATCACTTGAAGACAGGAGTTCAGGACCAGCCTGAGCAACATAGCAAGACCTTGTTTCTATATAAAAAAGAATTGTCCACCCTGAAGGATTATGGGAAAAAAAAATAGAAAAATTAGCCAGGCATGGTGGCCTGTGCCTGGAGTCTCAGCTACTCCGGAAGCTGAGGCAGGAGGATCACTTTAGTCCAGGAGTTTGAGGTTGCAGTGAGATATGATGACACCACTGCACTCTAACCTGAGCAACAGAGTGAGACCCTGTCTTGAAAAAAAAAAGAAAACAATATTCATCTCCATGTACATCTCCACCAGAGCTCTTGGGTGACCAGGTACATTGTCAATCAGCAATAATATTTTGAAAGGAATCTTCATTTCTGAGCAGTAGGTCTCAATAGTGGGCTAAAAATATCCAGTAAATCATGCTATAAACAGATGTGGTGTCATCCAGGCTTTATTGTTCTATTTATAGAGCATAGGCAGAGTATATTTAACATAATTCTTAAGGGCCCTAAGATTTTCAGATTGGAGAATGAGCATTGGCTTCAACTTTGAAGTCACCAGCTGCATTAATCCTTAACAAGAAAGTCAGTCTGTTCTTTGAATCTTTGAAGCCAGGCATTGAGTTCTCTAGCTATGAAAGTCCTAGATGCTGTCTTCTTTCAATAGAGGACTTTTGTCTACATTGAAAAATCGGCTGTTTAATGCAGCCACCTTCATCAATTGTCTTAGAACTTCTGGGTAACTTACTGCAGCCTCTCCATCAGCGTTTGCTGTTCCACCTTGCACTTCGATGTTATGCAGATAGCTTCTTTCCTTGAACCTCATGAACCAACCTCTGCTAGCTTCAGGCTTTTCTTCTGCAGCTTCCTCACCTCTCTCAGCCTTCATGGAATTGAAGAGAGTTAGGGCCTTGCTCTGGATTAGACTTCGATTTAAAGGAATGTGGCTGGTCTGATCTATCCAGACCAATAAAACTTTCTCCATGTCAGCAAGATGGATGTTTTGCTTTTTAACCATTCTTGTGTTCACTGGAGTAGCATTTTTAATTTTTATTAAGAACTTTTCCTTTGCATTCACAACTTGGCTAACTGTTTGGCACAAGAGGCCTAACTTTTGGTCTATCAGCTTTTGACATGACTTCCTCACTAAGCTTAATCATTTTTAGCTTTTGATTTAAAGTGAGACATATGCAACTCTTCCTTTCACTTAGACACTTATAAGCCATTGTAGGGTTATATATTGGCCTAATTTCAGTATTGTTGTATCTCAGGAAATAGGGAAGCCCAAGGAAAGGGAGAGGACGGGAATGGCCAGTTGGCGGAACAGTCAGAACACACAACATTTTGCCAATTAAGTTGGCTATCTCATATGGGCATGGTTCATGGCACCCCAAAACAATTATAATGCTAACATCACAGGTCACCATAAAAGGTAAAATAATAACATTTGAAATATTGTGAGAATTACCAAAATGTGACACAGAAACAGGAAGTATGCACATGCTGTTGGAAAAATGGCAACTCTATGCAGGGTTGCCACAAACCTATTATTTGTTTAAAAAAATGCAGTATCTGTGAAGTACAATAAAGTGAAGTGCAATAAAATGAGGTATGCCTATAATTCCTACCTTATAGAATCGTAACCCATAGAGTTATAACTTAGCAGGTGAACCACTTAGAACAATGCTTGGCAAATATAAGAGCTTAATGAACTAACTGCTATTCTCTCTAGAGTGGAGCTCTTGGGTCTGGCACCCCTTTGTTAATTTGATAAGAGATAACACAGCTCTTCTCCCCAGAGAAATAGGCACACAAATGTGAATCATGCATAAATGAAAATCGTGGAGTTTCTTGAAAGCCCATCTGTGGATCCAAGGTTAAACTTTACAGCAGCTTCTTCTACTGAGAAAGAGGTAAGGCCATAGAAATTAGGTCCATAATGCACTAGAAATATTAGTAGAAGCTGTTCACTTAAAGCCTTTTCTGATTTTCTCACATTAACAGTGTCTGGAAACTTGCTTCTGTTACTTTTGGAAAGTAGTAACAGGTGGTTAACACAAGGTCTGGAGTCTGACCACCTTGGCTCAGATTTTGGTTCAGTCATTTACTAGTTTCGTGACCTTGAGTGTAATACTAAATTATAACTAAGGAGGTAAAAAACTATCCCTCACTGAACTGAACTTGCTTTTTTTTTTTTTTTTTTGAAACAGAGTCTCACTCTCTTGCCTGGGGCGAGTGCCGTGGCATCAGCCTAGCTCACAGCAACCTCAAACTCCTGGGCTCAAGCAATCCTACTGTCTCAGCCTCCCGAGTAGCTGGGACTACAGGCATGTGCCACCATGCCCGGCTAATTTTTTCTATATATGTATTTTTAGCTGTCCAATTAATTTCTTTCTATTTTTGGTAGAGACGGGGTCTCGCTCTTGCTCAGGCTGGTCTCGAACTCCTGAGCTCAAACAATCCGCCCGCCTCGGCCTCCCAGAGTGCTAGGATTACAGGCGTGAGCCACTACGGCCGGCCTGAACTTGCTTTTTAACAGTAATCTCCCTCCCTCTTCAGGTTTCCAGTCTTATAATGACCATGATCTTTATCCCCTACAGCTGTACCTATTTTTCTTCCTTCCATTTTTTAAAAATTTCTGCAGAAAATGATCAATTCTTCCTTCAGTTTTAATTCATCCTTTGTTTCCACACTTAAACTAGATCTTTCCATGTCACGTGTGGATTATGAATCTCCCTTTCACTTAAACGTATGTGTCCCAGACATGCTATACTCAGTTGCACTTACCATTAGCTTCTTTAAAGACATACAAATGGCCAACAGGCATATGAAAAAATGCTCAATATCACTAATCATAGGGGAAATGCAAATCAAACCACAATGAGATAGCATCTTACCCTAGTTAGAATGGCTATTATTTAAAAAAAGACAAAAAATAACATGCTGGCAAGGATGTGAAGAAAAGGGAACTCTTATATCCTGTTGGTGGGACTGTAAATGAGTATAGCCATTATGGAAAACAGTATGGAGACTTGTCAAAAAACTAAAAATAGAACTGCCATACAATCCAGCAATCCCACTACTGGGTATTTATCCAAAGGAAAAGGAATCAGTATATCAAAGGGATACCTACACACCCATGTTTATTGCAGCATTTCTCATAATGGCAAAGATACGAAATCAACCTAAGTGTTTATCAAGAGATGAATGAATAAAGAAAATGTGGTATATATGCAATAGAATACTGTTCAGCCATTAAAAAATGAAATCCAGTCATTGGCAGCAACATGGATGGAACTGCAAGTCATTATGTTAAGTGAAATAAACCAGGCACAGGAAGACACATATCATATGTTCTCACTCCTATGTGGGAGCTAAAAAGTTGATCTTATGGAGGTAGAAAGTAGAGTGATCATTACCAGAGACAGGGAAGGGTGTATACAGGGGAGGAGGGAATGAAGAGAGGTAGGTTAATGGGTACAAACATGCAGTTAGGTAGAAGGAATAAGTTCTAATGTTTGATAGCACAATAGGGTGACTATAGTTAACAATATATTGTAAATTTCAAAATAGCTAGATTTGAAATGTTCCCAACACAAAGAAATGACAAATGTTCAAGGTGATAGATAACCTAAATACCCTGACTTGATCATTATACATTCTATGCATGTATCAAAGTATCACATGTACCCTGTAAATATGTGCAAATATGTATCAAAAATAGGAAAAGGAAAAAGGAAAAAATTCTAGGTTATTCCAATTATATTCCTAATCAGATTTATATTTCTCAGGTTGATGTTCCTTATCCTCTATTTGTTATTTATTTATTTATTTTTTTTAGAGATGAGATCTTGCTATATTGCCCAGGCTGGACTCAGATACCTGGGCTCAATCAATCTTCCCAAGTAGCCGGGACTATAGACTCATACCACCATGCCTGGCTCCATATTTTATTCTTTTAATGTAGTGTCTGCTTCAAGCCTTCTATTTCGGAACAATTGCTAAATTCTACCTTCATGCCTTACAGATAAGATAAATGGCACAATTTATTGAGTGCTTACTCTGTCATGGGCACTAGGCTAAGTGCTTTTATGTAACTTTTCACCATATCTTTGTAACATACCTGAGAGGTAGGCATTATTGTCATTTATAGATGAAAGTAAATTGCTCAAATTCATAAAGCTAGTAAATGACAGACCCTGGATTCAAACCTGGATCTTTCTGACTCTACCTACGGCCCATGATCTTACTCAATATGCTACAGTGACTTCTTCCAAACCAAGCTCTAAAAAATTTAGGGGACTTAGTGCTGGTGGCCAAACCATTAACAGAATCTGGGTCTCAAGACCACAAGTCTATCTACTTTGTTAACTCATATTTAAGTCTTGTTCGCTATGACTTTGGGCATTTTACTTTATATAGCCCCTGCCCTCAAATTGTTCAGTCTAGCAAGTGATAGATAAACATAGAACATGAGAAGTGCTATAGGAACAGATGGAAGAGCAGTTATAATTCGGATTAGACTTAGGGAAGGGGCTTAGACATAGGGAAGGAGCATGTTAGTGAGAGAAGGCATTCCTGACCTAGTGAACAATACAATTGGCCTTCTGTATCCCTGAGTTCCACATCTGTGGATTCAACCAACTGCAGATCAAAAATACTCAGGGAAAAAAAATCCACAAAAATTCCAAAAAGCAAAATTTGAATTTGCTACACATGAAGATACTATGTCAAATCCACGTGAATAAAGTGATGTGCAGGCATTGTATTAGGTATAAGTAATCTAGATGATTTAAAGTATATGGGAAGATATGCAGTTATATGCAAATACTATGCCATTTTATATAAGGGACTTGAGCAACACGGATTTTGGTATCCAGGGGGGCAGGGGGGTGGGTATCCTGAAACCAATCCCCCATGGACACTGAGGAATGAACTGAACTGTATAAAGGCAGTTACAGGAGAAAGTTATTGCACCATGGGTTTAAGGGGGAGAATAATCTGGCATGGGAGGGCAGGCAAATGAGAGTGAAGGAAGAGTATTTGGAAATAAGTCTGGGTTCAAGTTGTAAAGGGTGATAGTGACTGATTCTTACAGAGGTGGGGATTAAGCTCCAATTAATTAAATGGGAACATTTAAGCTGTTAAATTTATAAGTTCTGATTTATTAGAAGTACTGATAAAATATTTAGAGAAATGTTAATTGTTAAATGGATCAATAAGATTAATAAACATTAAAATTTAGAAAAAACAAAACTCCTCAATTGATTCTGGTAAAATTGGTGCCCCCTAGCTCTCCCAAAATTGAGAAACAGAAAAAATAACCTATGGGGAAAAGAGACTACCTAGACCAGTTTTAAGGGACCTCTTCATATAAATAAAAGATACAGTAGGCTCTCATAATGTCTTCTTTCTTCTTCTTCTTCTTTTTTTTTTTTTTTTGAGACAGAGTCTCACTCTGTTGCCTGGGCTAGAGTGCAGTGGCATCATCATAGCTCAATGCAAGCTCAAACTCCTGAGCTCAAGGGATCCTCCTGCCTCAGCCTCTCAAGTGCTATGATTACAGGTTTGGGCCACTGCTCCTGGCCTCTTAGGATCTCTTGGCTTAATGGATAAGCTAGGTTTAACTATTATTGAGAACTGTTGATGTTATGACTAATAATAGCTCCTTGGCTAAGATAAAATTTCAGAAAATGACCAAAAAGGTAGTTTTCTAAATGTTCATGTCAGTAACAATCTGAAATCCTCTACCTTTGTACCTTCAGATTCTCTTAATAAGCATGGTTCCAGTACCATAAAATGTTTATCATCAGTCTCATGAAGACATTTCACTACTCATACAACCTGAAAAAGAGCATGAAACATTTCTTCCTAATCAGTTTACTGTCAAAGAACAAAGGGCCATTTACGGGTTAAAGTTCTCCTGTCTTCTTCCTGTAAAGGATTAATCTTACTTCCAGCCAAATTTCATTAAAAATTCTTTATTTAGTATATGCTCTCATTCAGAGAATAAACTTGATAAACATAGGTTGTTTTAAAATATTTTAGCGATGGTTTCTTGATAGGTAATTTGATTAGTAGTATTATAAATACAAAAAGGGGAAAAGATTACCAGAAATAAAACATAATATTTCTACCAAAGCTTCAGGAAAATCTTGATTATTAAAATCCCTTTTGTCTTACAAGTGTTGCATATACAGTTTCTGCTCTTAAGAGCCCTCTACCAATAAGGCACCTGCAATAGTAAAGAATTTGCTACTGCAGCCTTGGGAAACATCTTAGTGTTGTGTTGGTGCTTCTCTGACAAAGTACACTTTTAATCAAGACAAACAGTCACATATTTAAGTACATCCTAAATCCCAAGTATAAACACTGCAATTGAACTGATGGACTGCAATAAAATCATAAATCCTTACATTAACCATAGCAGCCCCTCAAAAATTTGAATTTCATAAAAATATGAAATGTTAACAGAGATGGAACAGCAACTGACTTTATGAAAACTCACACATTGAAACTAAACAAAATCTCAAGCTGTGGTGTGGAGCTATTCTGTTACAGGCAGCACCCCTCACTGTATAAATAGCATCTAGCTACTGGTTTCTGAAAGCCAAACTAATGATGGTTTTGAAGATCAACCCTGTGCATTGCTCTATCCATGGCTCAAAATCAAGGAATCTTCCTATCTCCCCATTCCTTATTTGAGAAGAGCCCTGAAAAGGAAACAATTCATTGTGTGAAATATAATCTCCTGTAGTGTCATCTCCTCACTGCAGATATCCTTGACAACAATAGGATCCTTTGATTCAGTCAGATTCCAACAGAGGATCCAAGTCAGTATCCTGTAAGGTTCCCATGGTCATGGAGAACATCATGCAAACTTCTTCTTGGTGGCCGTGAACCTCTCCATGTACTGAAAAACACAAAATAATACATATGTAGTATTTTGGTGTGAGCAAATAAATATAAGCCATACTATTTGTTATTTAGGCTTTTATATATATATTTTTTCCATTTTGGCTTTTATTGGATATGATCCATCATTTCCTATAAAATCTACCTGTTCCAAAATGTAAATTTAAAGCACATAGTTTTAAAAAAATTTTTGTATTTTAATAGGAAACACATCAAAAGACAAAGATGCTTTACAATAAGCTGTCTACAGAGAAAAAGTCATCTTGGCACAATACCATTTGGCTGGTTCTTAGAACCCACTTCCAAAATGAGGAAGAACAAATCCTGTTGACATTAGCTGTAGCATTCATGTGGGTTATTTCACCACTGTCTTCTCTGGGGTAGTGACTAGAAATGCAGAATAACACTAATTCATACCTTATCATAGCCTTCCAGTTCTCGAAGTTTCTTTATTTCAAAAAGATTGCCTTCCACAGCAAGTAGACAGATCTGGGAATCGCTGAGGATGCTCTGTGGAAGCATACTAAGCTCAAGACAGTTCTCTTCCAGGCGAAGAACTTTAAGGCGAGGACAGCAAGATATCTTTACTGAGATCTGAGATATCTATTGAACAACAACAAAAGAATAATAGGAAAAAGCATAAGCACTATATTGGTTACTTTTTAGTACATTAAAACTAAAAGTCTTTACTTGACTATTTGTCCTAGTTTTCCTTTCTTTTACCGCCTCCATTTTCTCACTACCTACTCACTTCAGAAGCTTCTGTTATCTAGCTTCTGTTACTACTCCTCCACTTTAAAAAAAAAAATGCTTTATGAAGGTCACCAGTGGCTTTTTGGAAACAAAATTTTCTGATAATAAAAGCACTATATGTTCATTATATAAAATTTGAGAATCACACAAATTTAAAGAAAAAAGTTTACCTGTAATCCACCACCCAGAAATAACCACCATCAACATTTTGGGACACTTACTGTCAATCTTTTATGTGTACACAGATATGACTTTACTCCTTTACTCCCAAATTCAGGGATCCATTGTCCTCATTCCCTGTTGCATTTAACTGTACCATCTATCCCTTCCTTAAAACTTTTCTTATGCATAAGTAACTGGTTTTTCTTCCTATCTTTTGAATTATTCATGATTTTTGGCTTCCCTTGTTCCTATGGACATTTTTCAAGCCCCCTAATACTTCATATTTGATCTCTCCAAATTTTCTCCTAGAAAGCACATTGATTCTTAAAGCCATCATTTCTGTTATGACCTCAGAGCATGTATCTACATTCATAGCTACTCATCTCTACTCCTATGTCTCCAACTTGCAGCAAAATATTTCCATTTAGATGATTCAGCATGTCGGCATATCCATTCTCAGTAGCACCACTGTTCTTTCAGGCCCTCAAGCAACTGTCTTTGACTCACCTCTTTTGCCTTTTAAATGCTATAAGTCACCAAATTCTATTGCTTCTGCCTGGTATCATCTCAGACCATCACCTGGGAACTTATTAGAAATGCAAATTCTCAGACCTCATCCCAGAGCTACTGAATCAGAAACACTCAGGGTAGGGACGCAGTGATCTCCTTAAACAAGCTATTCTGGTTATTCTCATGCACATGATAGTCTGAGAACCATTGACTAAGGACATCAGCAGAGGTGAATGTGGAGTAAGTCCTTAGCTGACACTTATTGCTTAGCTGATTCACAACTTTTTTCCAAAAGTTAAAGAACATACAGGAATACCCACTTTAAGAGAAAGACGAAGCCAATCTTCTCAAAGACTGGCTGAATTTCATCATAATTTAAGATCATTACAATCTAGAACAGTAATAACCATATGTGGCTAGTGGCTAGTGCACTGGACCACAAAGATCTAGAAGCAGACACAAGGAAAACTAAAGGCTACCCAATCTCACAGTGTTTAATGTGTCACCATTTGTGCCTTATGCTTAGGCAACAATCTTTGGATTGTTTTTCCAGACAGATAAATATTAACCAAAAAGCTTCCAAAGTAATGGAAACAAATTTTAAATATTATAATTAAAGCTGTGCAACAATGAAATGGGCTATCTCCAGAAAGCCTATCACTTAAGGTTTTTCAGCAAAAACAGTACGCACACTTAACAAAGATGTAAAACAAAAAAAGAGAAATGAATTATCTCTGATGTCTGACTCTCAGAAACTGAGCTTAAGCCTCATTTCCATGCTATATCCCTGACATAGCTCCTTGATAGATGATTAGGGACATATTTGAGGAGGATCTGAAGAACTCTTCAGGATTTGTGAGACAGTAATTTAACTTTTGAATGATCTCACCCTGTTACCTATCCCACTCTCCCCCAAACAACTGCACAACTAACACACCCAGTGTCCCAACTAACTCCATGGCACTTTGGGCTTTGAAATTAGTTCAGCCCATAGAATATATCTCTCATCTAGACTCTGATACCTAGCTCCATGATGACAGTTTAGGAAACAAGAGGTTATCAGGAGGCCATAAACCACACATATATTATAGCGAAAAACCTTAAGCTCCAGACCTGGTTTTGGTTGAGGTTGAGTTCGATGGCCTGCAGTTCCCCTACTATGTCAGGTATACTTCGAATCTTGTTCTTAGAGAGATCCACCACATCCAGGTGCCGTAGGCTACAAAGTTGGGGTGGTAGTGCTCCTAGTTGGTTCCCAGAGAGGCTCAGGGTCTTGAGGGCAGAGAGTTGCCCAAAGGTAGATGGCAGCTCTCTCAGGTGATTGTTGTTTAAGCTTAGCGTCTCTAGTTTTTTCAGATTGCATATCTCCTCAGGAAGAGCAGCTAGCAAAGAAAATTTTTTAAAAACCTGAATCTGATAGAGCTTAAAACACCTTTGATGAAGTTTATAAAGACTATCTGGCAGCCTACTTTGCCTCTTGTTAATATAGGTAGAATTCTCATATGTGCCATTTTTAGGTGCTGCATTTTACTAACATAATCTTCAGAAGGTGAGGGTGCCATCAAAATGTAGGAGAGTATCTACGTATATAATGGGCTCCTTTTGTAAAGGGGCCCAGGCACAATTCAACAGAATTTTGTGAGACTTGGAGGATCCTCCCCTTCCCATTCCTTCCCCCCTTCCAAATTAGGTAGCTCTTGTTTACATCACATCCCAAAGATGTTCTTCCCTTTCAAGTCCAAATTAACCCAATAACAATCATTACACCACCCGAGGAGGCTGGTAGATGTAATTACAAGAAGTAGAAAGCTTCAAGGACTCTGACATTCTGCATCTTGAGTCCTCTGAACGGTTTCATAACACCACCAACAACAAAAAAATCAGCTTGTAAGAGAAAACCACCCTTCGTAACAGCTGATCACTAGCAAAAGCTTCTCAGGCAAAAGCCATACTCAGTTTGTTGTTGTTCAGGGAGAGGCTCTTCAGGAGAATGAACTTCCCTATCAGCAAAGGCGGTAGGCTCTCGATCTTGTTGTTGGACAAGTCGATGGTCCTGAGATTGCTCGTCAGCTTCTGCAACTCTGAGGGGAACTGGAGAAAGGAGTTCACAGAGCGGAGAATCCCTCATCGATTAACTTCGCAGCCCCCGCCGTCCCTGTCCCTTTAAGTTCCCTGGTCGGGTCCCTCCCAGCCTCACCTCGGTCAGTCCTCGGTCCTTAAGTTGAAAGACACCAGTTTTCTGCGCCGTTTCCACATGAGCGCGGAGGGCACTGTTTCCCATCCTAGCGCCGCCACTCACGTCCCTGCGGGAAGGAAGCGCAGCTGTCACAGCCCAGTCCAGGCACACAGCCACCCCGTCGGCCTCCCGGCTGGGTCTCCTGCCCCAGCTGTCATCTCCCGCCGATCCTGGGATCCTGGGGGCCAGCCCAAGAGTGGCAAGGAAGAAAGGGAAGAATAGACAGCCCGACCGCCAAGCCCTGCCGCTTTTGCAGCCGAGGCCAGGCGCCTCTGGGAGCTTACGGAGGATCAGGGAAATCCAGACTCACCTCCTACTGCTCAGCTGACTGAGGCTTCTGCAGGGGAAGACCCAGGACCAGCGCGAGCTGGAGATGCGTTCCCCGCGCTTCCGCCTGGGCGGGAACCGCCTGTGTCGTCATCAAGCCGCGCCGTGCGTTCGCCCTGCCTTCCGCTCACTCTTGGCGCCGTCCCGGGAGGTGTGTGCGAGTTATGGCTTCTCCCAACCCCTGGGACCCGGCATCGGCGCCAAACGGTGCTGGGCTACTGTTGAGCCACTTCGTAGCTTCAGGGGTAGTCACTCAGGTGCGTGGGGGCAGCGATGGCATCATCAAGGGGTTGCCCACCGTGGCTACAGGGTATGGCTGGGAGGTGGTCGGGCTGGCTGCGGGAGTGTGAGTGAGGGTGTTTGTTGAGGGCTGTGCTAGAGTAAAGGCGGATAGAGCCTCTTCTAGGCAACAGTTGTGACCGTTCTGCCATGGGTTCTTCGAAAGCAGGGATCTGAGTAAATGGTGTTTAGATTAGACTGTGTTTTGAGTGTCTGTGGGTAAATTATCCCAGGCCTGTTTGTAGGAGATAAGACAGACCAGTGTTTCCCTGCTTTTTTTCATCCAGTGATGCTGCCTCTAAATTGTAGTGTGTGGCGGGGTTGGGAAATATGGGTAGGTAATTAAAACAAGCATTCGCCGCAACGCTCGTTTGTGGGGAGCATTGAAGCATATTTGGGGTGAAAGCGCTGGGTACAGACCAGCAGCAGGGGAAGCTCTTTTTTTTGGCATCTTTAAAGGAAAAAAAAAAGTATTGGAGAAAAAGGCATAGAAGACCTTGGAACGTGAATAGAGGGAGAGATTAATTTTGAGAAGGAGAGAAAAGGGATTAACACAAGGGGTGGCAGTTTTAGGTTGGACAAGAAGACCATGTTCATAGGCCAGGGTAAAGGAGCCAATAGATGGAGAAATTGAACATGTGAGGGAATAATGGAATGCAAGTGACAGAAAGGAATGGGGAAGGTGGGGTCAAGGGCATTGAGACTAAGGGAAATAAATTTTCATATAAAGAAGAAGTTGAAAAATTTCACTAAACAGGAAACTGAGAAAAGTTAAAAGGTAAACCCATCTGCAGAAAACTACAGTACGAAGATGATGGAAGATTTGTATAAAATATATAACTTTTTATACTTAGAAAAGTGATTAGAGATTTCTAGTATGTTACAGTATTATTTAATTTAAGAAACTAAGACCTAAAAGAGCAAAAAATTTGCCCATGGTCACTCAACTAGTGAAGTAGAATTAGATTCTGTCACTCTCCCTCTTCTAACACATTGTGTCATCTCTTAAGATGAACTGTGATAAGATACTATGATACTATCTTGAAAGATTTTAAACTTCTGTTGAAGACCCAGTGTCATGTTGGGGGTGGGGATGTTCAGGTGGTCCTAGTTGACCAGCGTTTCCAGGGATGACCACAGCACTCCCCAGTTGAATCCTTCCTCACTTCTCTCCCGTGTTTTCTTTCTACCAAGTTACCTAGTACTCTCACTTGTACAGTCCAGTTCCCCTGTCATAAAATAATTTGGTAAACTCAGACTATAAGACATTTGGGCTGGGCACGGTAGTTTATGCCTGTAATTCCCCTACTTTGGGAGGCCGAGGTGGGAGGATTGCTTGAGGCCAGGAGTTTGAGACCAGTCTGAGAAATATGGCGAGACGTGTCTTTACAAAAAATTAAAAAATTAGCCAGGCATGATGGCATATGCTCGTAGTCCTAGTCGCTAGGGAGGTTGAAGCAGGAGGATTGCTTTTGTTTTGTCTTTTTGAGACTGAGTCTCTGTCACCCTGGGTAGAGTGTTGTGGCATCATCATACTTCACTGCAACCTCAAACTCCTGGGCTCAGGAGATCCTCCTGCCTCAGCCTCCCCGGTAGCTGGGACTGCAGGCACCTGCCACCACACCCAGCTAATTTTTCTATTTTTAGTAGAGATAGGAATTGCTGGGAGTTAGCTACTCTCTCAGCAAAACAGGCCTCAAGGCAGGATTGTTGCAAGGGACTTAGAAATAATAGGAAATAAAGAAATAATATAGATGGAGAAATGATTGAGACGGAGACAAAGTGCAGTTTAAATGATGGGGCAGTTAAGGGGTCTCCAGCATTCCTGTGAGCTATAAGATACCAACTGAAATCCCACATCAGTATTTATTGTTACAGAAAATAGTTGTCTTTTGTTAAAGAATTACTTGTACAGCTCAATTTTTTGAGGTTTCCAGGGGAACCTTACCTAATTCTGTCTACAAGAATAGACGGTTGGTCGGGCGCAGTGGCTCACGCTTGTAATCCTAGCACTCAAGGAGGCCAAGGCGGGCGGATCGTTCTGAGCTCAGGAGTTCGAGACCAGCCTGAGCAAGAGCAAGACCCCGCCTCTACCAAAAATAGAAATAAATTAATTGGACAGCTAAAAATATATATAGAAAAAATTAGCCAGGCATGGTGGCACATGCCTGCAGTCCCAGCTACTCGGGAGGCTGAGACAGTAGGATCGCTTGAACCCAGGAGTTTGAGGTTGCTGTGAGCTAGGCTGATGCCACGGCACTCGCCCCAGGCAACAGAGTGAGACTCTGTCTCAAAAAAAAAAAAAAAAAAAAGAATAGACGGTTACACAATTTTTCTAAGATAAGCATGTTAAGCCCTAAGTTAGAAACAGACCTAGCTGAGCATACAAATTAAAGATAAAATGTATAAAATGAGAACGCTGAGTCTGTGTACTACTCTAATCTACTTCTTCTAAACACAGAGACATATAGTCAGGAGTGCAGCAGGAATAGCCTTGAAGTCTAGGATAGTTCCAGGTGCACGTTATCTGCTGGGCAGGCATTTTAATCAGCTTCTTTGCCAAGGACCCAAACCGAGCTTTTGCCTTGCAAAAAAGCTCAAGACGATGGCCGGCGGCAAAGAAGAAACGTTGCTTTGCAAACCGTTCTCTGACAATGCCTCTCTTGTTGGAAGCAGCTTCTAGTCTGTGAACTAACTAACATGTCCACAGATTCCTTCAAGGCAAAGCCCTGCAAACCCCTGAAACTTTTCACATCTCTTAGCCTATTTCCCAACAAGGGATCTCACTCTTGCTCAGGCTGGTCTTGAACTCCTGGCCTCAAGCAATCCTCCCACTCTCGGCCTCCCGGAGTGCTAGGATTATAGGTGTGAGCCAGCCCCCCCGGTCCCAGGAGAACTGCTTGAGCCTAGGAATTCAAGCTTACAGTGACCTCTGATCGGGGACATTGTACTCCAGCAAGGGTCACAGAGTGAAACCCTGTCTCTTAAAAAAAAAAAAAAGATTTGGGACTTAATATCCCTCTAGAGAGTGTTGGTAGAAGATATAAATGCCTAAACCAAAGGAATAAGGCACTGGTGAAAGAATTTTAGGCATTGATGAATAAGCTCTTTTTTGGGGTAGTGGTTGTCTTGAGGGATATATTCCTACTGTCTCTCAAGTAACATTAATTAGACAGTTACCTGTTTCAGCTATAGTTAAGATCTACCACTCCATAGCTCCTTAAGACTCTCTGACAATCTTATTGTACAGCTAGTCCCAATGAGGAAACTATTTATGAACTTGTAGGTTGATTTTACTTTAAGCAAACTTTATATATGAAAACCTATTTTTATTGGAAGGATTTAGCATTAATTGCTTCAAAATGATTTGTCACGTGATCCCTTTAAACAGCCCATCCTGGCTGGGTGCGGTGGTTCACGCCTGTAATCCTAGCACTCTAAGAGGCTGAGGTGGGCAGATCCTTTGAGCTCAGGTGTTCGAGACCAGCCTGAGCAAGAGGAGACCCCGTCTCTACTGAAAAATAGAAAGAAATTAGGTGGACAACTAAAAATACATACATAAAAAAAATTAGCTGGGCATGGTGGTACATGCCTGCAGTCCCAGCTACTCTGGAGGGTGAGGCAGAAGGATTGCTTGATTGAGCCCAGGAGTTTGAGGTTGCTGTGAGCTAGGCTGATGCCATGACACTCTAGCCCAGGCAACAGAGTGAGACTCTGTCTCAAAAAAATAAAAATAAAAAAAAATAATAAAAAACAAAAAATAAACAGCCCATCCTTGAACATCATAGTGCACATCATTCATGTGCATTAAAAATTAAGAATGATGCCTAAATTGTGATTTCATACAGCTCTTCTAGAATACATAGCTTGTTTAAACTTCATTCTATTTTGGTCTATTCGTTGGAGAGTGATTTGGTGAAAGAAAGGTAGGGTTGACTGTCTGTAGGATAATGAAGTATTTGCTTTAGATTTTGCCCCTGGGGCTGCTTTAGTGGCCTTACATCCTATTTTTCCAGCAACCTTTAGTGAGTCAGAGTCTTAATCAAATCTCCCTCTATTGGCAATGAATTAAGATAAGGATCTGGACCTATAAAAAAACGCAGAATCTGCTAGTTCTGTTTTCTCAACCTGTGTCCTGCCCTCCTCTGCAGCCGCTTCCCCATTTGACAGCCTCTGCTCTTAATTTCTCTGCTATACTGCCTCCCTTTTAATGTCCCTCAGCTAGAATTCAGTGTGAAAAAGAAAGGACAGAAAAGAGAAGAAAGGATGCCACAAATTACAAGTTCATACGTGTATATATAGTACGCAGTGTCATCAGGAATCCGTGTACTCACTGGGCAATCACTTCCTATTTCCTCTGCCCTCTAGCTCCTGGCTCTCCGTTAGTTTTATTTTCATATTACCCCCAGTTAAATTTCTAAATTAAGTATTATATATTATCATGGTACTTCTTTACCAGAAAACGTTCAGTTGCTCCTGTTTTTGCATTACGATTGTTTAGCATAGCACTCAAGATCATCTATGATTATGTAGGAAACTACATTTCTGGCTACATCTTCCCTCCCCTCTTCTCACATATATGTTAATACTGAAAGTTATTGAGCATTTATAATATTTTGTTCTTTCTACCTTTTCCTTCCCAGCCATCATGAGCCACTTGAGGGCAGAGAGCTTATTTCGTTAATCCTTGTATCTTCCATTGCCTAACTCAGTAAGTGTTTATAAAATTGATTATCTTCAGCCAGCAAACTTCTGCTATGAAGGGCCAGATAGTAAATATTTGAGGCTTTGCAGGTCATATGGTTGCAGCTATTTAAATAGGTGATTGTAGTGTAAAAGCAGCCAGAGATACTATGTAAATGAATTAGAGAAGTTCTGTTCCAATAAAATTTTATTTCTGGACCCTGAAATTTGAATTTTGTTTAATTTTCATGTGTTATAAAATATAATTTTTTTTTCTATTTTTAGTAGAGACAGGGTCTCACTCTTGCTCAGGCTGGTCTCGAACTCCTGACCTCACGCGATCCTCTGGTGTCAGCTTCCCATAGTGCTAGGATTACAGGTGTGAGCCACCATGCCTGTCCTAAAGTATAAATTTTTCTTTGATTTTTTTTTTTCTCCCAACAATTTGAAAATATAAAAACCATTCCTAGCTCACAGGTTGTACAAAAATAGGCAATGAGCTATACTTAGTTCATAGACTATAGTTTCGCAGTTCCTGGCCTGTATGATCTCTGAAGTTCTTTCCTTTGGTAACATTCTAGAAAAGAAGATGATATAGGAAATTATGGATGAAGTCTAGGGCTAAACAAGACAGTATTCATATTCCGAGGTAACCTACAGTTTAAGAGGGCAGTATAACAGAGAATAACAGAATGAAAGGATAAAAAAAGGGGTATCCTTCTTAAAAGAATAATTATGCTTGGGCACAAGCATTCCTTTAAGAGAGTGAAAATGCAAACATAGACACTTTGAATGACTTGTAGACAATTGAGATCATTTAATGAATCAGATAAATTATTCCATGGGGGTGGGGGAATGATTTTAGCCCCAGGGAGGTCAGAGAAACTAGGCCTGCGTCCTTGGAAAGGTAGAGCCTTAGAATCCTCTGATAAGCTATCAGTAATGCAAATCTGTTATGTATAATACCTTAGGAAAATAGTACAAAATGATTGTCTTATTTGTTTTTCTTATTTTTTAATTATTTGGGCAAGGGATTTGTGATAGTGAAGGTTCTAAAAACAGGAAGTACACATTGCTACTATTTTACTCTGACTTCATGTTCAGGGACAGTGTTGGTTATTATGTATTCTCATTTTAGACCTGTGGGCATGCTATTCCAGGGTACATGGAAACTTTTTGTGACAAACTGCTACTTTCCCTGTTCATTTACCAATAGGAGATGTTAAATATATCTAAGAAAACAGCTCCTTGTTTTATGAACTTCTCCAGACTACAGCAGATCACAAATACTCAAGCTGAAATCTACCAGGTAAGTTATGTTGAATTTTTCACTTTCTGCTTCCAGTACAGAAAAAATTTTTTTTTACTGATTCAAACAGCAGTTCCCTTGAACTTAAAACAGTGTCTAGCACATAGCTGGATAGATGTTTACTTGTAGTAGTTAATAGTAGTAGTAATGCTAATAGGAATAGTAGTAGTAACAATAGCAGCAGCAGGGCAAGGACACCAAAGTGAAAAGCTTCCAGTAAATCCCTTGGGCTCTTAAACAAATCATCCTCCCATCTCACTTAAGGAATATACTCCTTGTAGCATGTTCATGGATTAAAGACTATCCATTTTACCAAACCTTAACTTCAGGATACTTTCTGAGTGGGCTAAATGTTAGTTACTTCTGTTTTTCATGTAGAAAAACCTGGAAATTGAACTCCTGAAACTAGCAAAGGATACAGCAGATATTGTTCATCCTTTCTTTTTGGGTAAGTGGTTTGGTTAAGTGGGTAATCATTGGAGTTTCAACTTTTTCTTGGATTATTGTAAATAAGCACCGGGCTACAAAATTATGGCATACCATAGTGTTTCCGGGTATTGCCCCAAAGCTAACAAAGTCTTTTATTTCTGCACTCCAATAGAAGTTCTGTTAACCTGACTAGTGCAAATAGAATGAAAAGTGACCATGTTGGCTCCTCAAAGTCAGGAGAACTTGAAAGACAAAGAAATGCTGAGGAACTTTCCAGATTAAAGGAGACTAAAGGGGCCAGGCATGGTGGCTCATGCCTGTAATCCTAGCACTTTGAAAGGCCAAGGCCAGGGGATCGCTTGAGCTCAAGAGTTTGAAACCAAGCTGGGCAGTAGCAAGACCCCATCTCTACAAAAAATTTTAAAAATTAGCTGGGCATGGTGGCATGCGCCTTTAGTCCCAGCTACTTGGGAGGCTGAGGCAGGAGAATCACTTGAGCGCAGAAGCCCGAGGTTGTAGTGAGCTGTCATGATGCCACTGTAATCTAGCCTGGGCAACAGAGTGAGACCCTGTCTCGAAAAAAGAAATAGCTGTAAAATGATTCTTTTTTAATGTTCCAGTGTAGACTGTTAGAGGCAGAGATAGAAAGAAAGACTTTGTGTGAGGAATATGGCTCTGGCTGTGAAAACTGAATAAAAGGTAAAGTTGAGAAACACAGGGAAAGAATTTAGCACTACATCTGGTTATCAATAGGAAAAGTAAGAGAAAGTAATCAAAAACGAAACTGGTATTAGTATTAAAGATAGCAAAGGGGAGATATTTGGCAGGGAAACAATGGGATTAAGCTTTGACGTTGATAGTGTCGAACCAAAGCAAAGAAGAAATTATTAATAATTCCAAAACTTTTCTGATTGCTAATTGTAATTACTGTTTCTGGTTTGTGTAGCTCAGAAGTGTCAAACTCTGCAAAGCATGAATAATCATTTGGAAGCAGTGCTAAAAGAGAAGAGGTCCCTCAGGCAAAGACTATTGAAACCCATGTGCCAGGAAAACTTACCTATTGAAGCTGTTTATCACAGGTTAGACTAAAAAGTAGAAATTAACAGTTATGCATGTTTTCTGAGGCTAATTTTTGTTTAGATTAGCAGTTACTTTGTAGCATAATTCATGAAGCAATATATTAATGATTGTATTTGTTAACATTAAGCCAGAAAGAAAATCCTTTGCTTTTAAAGAATTATAGCTGTTACTTGGATGGAACTGGAGACCATTATCCTAAGTGAAGTAGCTCAGGAATAGAAAAACAAATACCACATGTTCTCACTTATAAGTGGAAGCTAAACAATGGGTAAATGTTGTCATAAAGTGGGATAATGGACATTGGAAACTAAGAAAAGGGGAGGGTGAGAGGAGGTTGAGGGATCAAAAATTACCTATTGGGTACAATGTATACTATTCTGATAACAGGTACACTGAAAGCCCTTACTTCACCATTATATAATTCATCCATGTAACAAAAAATACTTGCACCCCCAGTCTATTGCAATTTAAAAAAAATAATAATAATAATTATACCTGTAGTAAAAAGAAATGACTTCCTTTTGCCCATTGTGTTTTGGGAATTATAAATTATGACTTTAATGAAAGAAATTAGATCTATAACATGTTGCAAGGTGGGTAAAAATCATTTTTATTATATATAAACTGTTTTCTGAGGAGTCGATTTATTGTTGAATTAATATTGCCTATATGTAAATATTCCATTAAGGGGGTTTAACTGGGACATATGAAAACAATGTCAACCAAGGGAGGAAAAAACTGGATTCTTTTTTCATCTGTATTATTTACATGCCTCAAAGCCTTGGGCAAATGATTTAAAATTTTGCCTCAGTTTCCCAATCCATAGACTATGAGATGATGTCTATTGCTCTCTTCCTCATAGGAATATTTTAAATATCAAATTAAAGATACAGGTTACTGTTAATAATACAAAATAGGACAGGTGCAGTGGCTGTAATCCCAGTGCTTTGGGAGGCCAAGGTGGGAGGTTTGCTTGAGGCCAGGAGTTTAAGACCAGCCTGGGGAACATAGCGAGACTTCTCTCTACAATAAATTTTTTAAAAGTTAGCTAGACGTGGTGGTGCACACCTGTAATTCTAGCTACTCGGGAACCTGAGCAGGAGGATAGGCTGAGCCCAGAAGTTCGAGCCTGCAGTGAGCTGTGATAATACCACTGCAGTCTAGCCCGGGCAACAGAGCAAGACCCTGTCTCTAAAAAAATAATAATAATAATTAATAATAAAAATGCAAGCATTTGGGGATCTAATTGCTAACTTTCTGTACCAGTGCCTCACTAGCTTACCTTGAACAAATCAGTATCTTTTATGTATCAGATTTTTTTTTTTTTTGGAAACAGAGTCTTGCTCTGTTGCCTGGGCTACAGTGCCATCATGTCAGCCTAGCTCACAGCAACCTCAAACTCCTGGGCTCAAGCAATCCTCCTGCCTCAGCCTTCCAGATAGCTGGGACGGCAGGCACGCACTACCATGCCCGGCTAATTTTTTCTATTTTAGTTGTTTGGCTAATTTCTTTCTATTTATAGTAGAGACGGGGTCTTGCTCTTGCTTAGGCTGGTCTCGAACTCCTGAGCTCAAGCAGTCCTCTCGCCTTGGCCTCCCAGAGTGCTAGGATCACAGGCGTGAGCCACCACACCCGGCCAGAGAAGGACATTTTTTATCATTGGTATTTTCATGAATGCAGGAAGGTTGTTATTGGCTCATTAGTTAATTGTAATTCTCTTATCTCAAATTAGAAGTCTTGATTAAATGAAGAGAATGGGAACACACAAAAAAATAGTTGACTGTTTTCTCTCTTTCAGATATTTGGTACATTTGCTGGAGTTGGCTGTGACTTTCATTGAGAAATTAGAAACCCATCTTGAAACAATTAGAAACATCCCTCATCTAAATGCAAATCTAAAGAAAATGGTGATTATTAATATAGCTATATTTATTTCTTTTATACTAGAATCTCATAAGTGTGCTCTCCTGGTTTGAGTTTTTGATGGCTAATATTATGGGCTAATTTTTATTTTTTTTTTAATATGAAGTGGTGGGGGGAGTGAGGTTCAATTTCCCTTTTTGTTTTTTTTTTTGAGACAGGGTCTTACTCTGTTCCCCTGGGTAGAGTGCAGTGGCATCATCGTAGCTCACAGCAACATCAAACTCCTGGGCTCAAGTGATTCTCCTGCCTCAGCCTCTTGAGTAGCTGGGACTATAGGCACGTGGCTCTATGGCTGGCTAATTTTTCTGTTTTTTGTAGAGAAGGGTTTTCACTCTTGCTCAGGCTAGTCTCAAACTCCTGAGCTCAAGCAATCCTCCCGCCTTGGCCTCCCAGAGTACTAGGATTACGGGCGTGAGCCGTGACACCCAGCCTAGCTAATTTTTTTTTTTTAATTTTTTTTTTATTTCAGCATATGATGGGGGTACAAATGTTTAGGTTACACATATTGCCCTTGCCCCACCCAAGTCATAGCTTCAAGCGTGTCCCTCCCTAAGATGGTGCACACCGCACCCATTAGATGTGTGTATACCCATCCCCTCCTCCCCACTCCCATCTGCCCGACACCCTATGAATGTCATTACTATATATGCACTGAAGTGTTGATCAGTTAATACCAGTTTGATGGTGAGTACATGCAGTGATTGTTTTTCCATTCTTGGGATACTTCACTTAGTAGAATGGGTTCCAGCTCTATCCAGGATAATATAAGAGGTGCTATATCACCACTGTTTTTTGTGGCTGAGTCAAACTAATTATTTTTAATATCAAGAAGCATTTACTTTTTTACATCATTTTTCGTTAGAAATTATTTTAAATACTTCTATTCCAAGGTTTAAGTAATGTGTTATCTTTATTGTACAAGGGCTATGCTTCATATATCATGAAAGTTAGATATGACCAATCCCTGCCCTCAAATTCTCAAGGTTTGGTGAGACAGCTATAAGATATATACTTTTTTTTTTTTTTTTTTTTTTTAATGAGACAGAGTCTCACTCCGTTGCCTGGGCTAGAGTGCTGTGGCATCAGCCTAGCTCACAGCAACCTCAGACTCCTGGGCGCAAGCAATCCTTCTGCCTCAGCCTCCCGAGTAGCTGGAACTACAGGCACACACCACCATGCCCAGCTAATTTTTTCTATATATTTGTAGTTGGCCAGCTAATTTCTTTCTCTTTTTAGTAGAGATGGTGTCTTGCTCTTGCTCAGGCTGGTCTCGAACTCCTGAGCTCAAGCAATCCTCCTGCCTTGGCCTCCCAGAGTGCTAGGATTATAGGTGTGAGCCACCACTCCCCCGCCAAGATACATACTTTCTACTTTATATGATTATATCTGTGTAATAAGTGCAGCATAGAACTGTAAAGAGATGCTATCTGTTGAGCATAGATAAGGGAGGGAATACTTCCGGTTTAGAGGTATTGGGAGTAGAATAGCGGGTAGGAAGACTTCAGTAAAGTTTTATATAGGACATAGGAGTGAGCTAAATCTTAAAAGAATGGGTGAAATTTGAACGTACATAAGAGGAAATAGTTTGACCAAAAGCAGCAAGTCAGCACAGGTTGTTTGAGGAGAAGGTGGCACTCCATTTTGGCTGATGCTTAAAGGTATTAAGGAGGAGATTACTCAGGCTACTTTATGGAACACCTTGAAAACCAGACTAAGAACTTTCCACTTTACTGTCTGATACTGGAGAGCCATTGAATTGTTTTGTTTTGTTTTGTTGTTTAGTGAAGGGCACAGAGGAGTGAGTTGATCAGAATTGTACCTTGATCATGGAGAAAATATTGGATAGAGTAGACTGAGCCTTGCCATTTCACATATGGGCAGAGAGCATAAGTATCACCTGGAAGCTTGTTAGAAATGTAGATCTGCAGACTTCATTCAGCCTGGATGTTCAGAATCAGAATCTACATTTTAACAAGTTCCTCAGGTGATTACTATGCACATTAAAGGTTGATCAGCTCTGGGTTGGAAGACTAGACAGAGAAACCAAAGTGAGAGAAACTTGGAGAATAATTAGTCATTCTGATAAAAGATTTAAAGCATAGGAATACAAAGGAGTGTATAGATTTTTTTTTTTTAGATTGTGGAAGACAAATTTCTAGACCTTAGCTACTATTTCGACAAGGACTATATCCAAGGTAATGAAAGTTTCTAAGGCTGGGCCCGCTGGCTCACACCTGTAATCCTAGCACTCTGGGAGGCCAAGGTGGGAGGATCACTTGAGGTCAGGAGTTCGAAACCAGCCTAAGGGAGACCCCCGCCCCATCTCTACTTAAAATAGAAAAATTAGCCGGGTGTGGTGGTGTGCACCTGTAGCCCCAGCTACTCAGGAGGCTGAGGCAGGAGGATCACTTGAGCCCAGGAGTTGGAGGTTGCAGCGAGCTATGATGACACCACTGCACTCCAGCCGGGATGACAGAGAGAGATTCTGTCTTTAAAAAAAAAGGAAGTTTCTAGTCTGGGTGACTTGAAAGTGAGTAAGGTCAAGTGTGGGTTAAAGAAGTTAATGAGTTTGTGTTTTTTGACATGTCTTACATTTGTAGTAAATGTTTGATAATGGTTCCTTGAACTGCAGTTAAATTGAATATATATCCAGATAGAGATTGCCAGCAGATCTGAATGTGGGACTGAATTTTAGGAATGAGGTTAGGTTTAGCAACATAGATTGAGAGTCATCTGCACTGAAGTGATAACTGAAGACAAAGGAGAGATGAACTCACAAAGAAAAGGTGTGTACTGTAAAAAGTGGGACAGCACAATTTTAAGGAGCTTTTACAGTAACGGGCTGGAAAAAGATCAGGTGTTAATTTTTGGTATCATAATGATTTGTGATGTAATGATAACGAATTAGTGACAGACATAATTTCTCTCCTGTTTTCCCTTTTTTTCAACTGTTACAGACCAAGGCTTTCGCAAAGATGGATATTCTGGTGACTAAGACAGAAGAACTAGCAGAGAATATACTCAAGTGGCGAAAACAACAAAATGAAGTTTCTTCTTCTATCCCCAAAATATTAGCTGAAGAAAATTATCTTCATAAACATGACATTATTATGCCTCCTTTACCTTTTACTTCTAAAGTTCCTATCCAAACTATTATTGCCAAGTGATCGACTTTATTTTTGCTTAATTATATCTAGTCATGTATAAAGTCCATCCATTTCTAGTTCATTGTGACATATTTGATAGGCTTTGCTGCTAGCAATACTGAAAGAGCCCTCTTTCTATTGGAGGATTCAGGTTCATTAAGACCAAACTGACTTTTTCTTTGTTTTTCATCTATTTTCATTCCACTTTTCAGTAAAGCTACTGAAGATTAAATATAATTATGGCAATCTATTAACACAAGTGAATTAACCATTTCTCAAGCAGTAAATTCTTTATTGTCTCTTTAAAAAATGCATGTTTCTGAATTAGAAAGTCTTCAATTGAAAATGTCTGTGGTGATTATTCCTGTGGGATTGTCAGTGAATATGCAGAACAGAATAAAATAGCAGGCTTCTCATCCTTTGAAAGGTCTGCTTACAAGGTTGGTCCTTGGCTGGTGCATCTGAGAACTTAGATATTAGGATGTGTCTTAGTCCATTTTCTGCTGCTATAACAAAATACCACAGACTGGATAATTTATAAAGAACAGAAGTTTATGTGGCTCATGGTTCTAGAGGATAGTAAGTCCAAGAGCATGCATGGCACCAGAGTCTGGCAATGGTCATGCCATGGCAGAAGGCATCACATGGCCAATGAGCATGAGAGATAAGGGCCACACTTACCCTTTTATCATAACAAGAGGGTTCCTTCTACACACTGATGAGAGTGGTTCACTGTGACTAAGCTGTTAGTACAATGTGGTTTGTACTGAACACCTGCTTTCCTTCTGGAAGTCTAGAATTTTGGTACATGCTAGGTAGAAATTAAATATGCGACCAGGCCCCAGTAAAAACCCTGGGTCCTGCGTCTCTAACGAGCTTCCCTGATAGACATTTCACACGTTGTCACAATTCAGGCGCTGGCAGAATGAAGCACATTCTGTGTGACTTCACTGACAGAGGACATTGGAAGCTTGTGCCTGGTTTCGCCCATGCACCTTTTCCCTTTTCTATTTTGTTTTTGCTGTAATAATTCACAGCTGCAAGTGTGATGATATGCTGAGTTCTGTGACTCCTCCTAGCGAATCATTCAGTCTAGGGGTAGTCTTGGGGACCCTGACACACTAAGCAATTCCTGAGGGTGTTTGCTGGCAGCCTTAGGAATAGGAAAGAAAAAAGGTAGAACAAATAAAAGAAAAAGGCACATTATGGTAAAACTTTAGAGGTTTACCTCGTAAATGCTCAGATGTTTTACCTATCTGAGGTTGTTGTGCATATAATAGGAAGTGGTATTAATACTGCCTCAAGATGTACTCATTTTTGTTAGTAATATACCCCTGACTTACTTTATTTTTAGACTTGGGGTTCTGTTTTGCTTTAAAATCTGTATATCAGTATTTTTATACTGTTCAGTTCTCTGTATCTTAGGGGTTCACTGAACTTTGTATTCATCACATTCCTTAACACAAGAAAACTTGAACAGTGATGAGTAAAGAAGTTCATAAGGAAGCAGGATCATTACCAAAAAATATGCTGTTAAAACAACAGGAATCATATTTTGAAGCCTACTTTGCTAATTTTTGCAAATGGCATATAGAAGAGTGATTGTAATATCTTTTTTTTTTTTTTGAGACAGTCTCACTCTGTTGCCCAGGCTACAGTGCCATGGTGTCAGCCTGGCTCACAGCAACCTCAAACTCCTGGGCTCAAGCCATCCTCCTGCCTCAGCCTCCTGAGCTGGGACTACAGGCATGCGCTACCATGCCTGGCTAATTTTTTCTATATATTTTTAGTTGTCCAGCTAACTTCTTTCTATTTTTAGTGGAGACTGGGTCTCGCTCTTGCTCAGGCTGATCTCGAACTCCTGAGCTCAAAGGATCTGCCCACCTCGGCCTCCTGGAGTGCTAGGGTTACAGGTGTGAGCCACCGCGCCCGGCCTGCATCCTAAATTCTTGATTCACACTAGAACTGTAGATTCTCTATTGAGCTTACACAGTATAGGCATATAGCCTATCTGACTCAAAAGAGCTTGAGGTAAGTTAAGCTTAAGGTCTGCCTCGAAGACAAAAACTAATTCAATACTATTCTATAGTCAATAAGTGCTGATTAATTTTTTTTTTCTAAATTCAACTTTTATACATGTGGATACTAAAAAAATTACCTCTGAGTCGGGCTTGGTGGGTCATGCCTGTGATCCCAGCTACTTGGGAGCCTGAGGTGAGAGGATTGCTTGAGCCCAGCATTTCAAGTCCAGTCTGGGCAACATAGCAAGATTCTATCTCTAATTTGAAGAAGAAGAAAAAAGGAGCTCTGGGATGTCTTTTTATCTGCTTACACTAGGAGAGGTGTGTGAGATTTGCAAATTTACTTCCTGCATAATAATGATGCCAATTTGTGAAGACTATTCTGGAGGAATTGAGGTACTGCCTGGTTTTTCTATTTTAGTCCTTTCTCTGATCTGTGACTCTGCCAGACTAATCCCTGATTTATCCTCTCAAACCTCCAATAAAGGCATGAAGATAGTCTGCGGAATAGGAGAACCTAAAAGGTTTTTTGACACGCAAAATCTTTAATAGAGTTGGGATATCAATAAAACTGTGATTAGTATATTATGGGATTTCTTTAGGTCCCTGTAAAACAAACAAATTTACATAAAAGATTCCACAATTTGAGGAATCCAGTTATGTAAGTGAATTTATTGAACTGCGTGTATCCACTTATATGTGAAATCTCTTTGATAAATATATTGGAAGATTTTTTGGACTTTTGTGACAATTTGAAAAAACCTGAAGATGAACCATGTAGCCAAGAAATATAAAAAAAAAAAATAAGAAAAAGGTATGTCATGAATGCATAAAATATATTTAGATACTGGTTCATTTTATTCTTGTGTATTTTTCATCATGTTTAGTGTAATACCATAAACCTTGAACAACACCATGGCACCCATATGAAGTGCCACTAGTAATGCTAGAGGTGCTCCCAAGAAGCAGAGAAAAGCCATGACATTACAAGAAAAATTGGAATTGCTTAATATGTACTGTAGATTGAGGTCGCAGTTGCTCACCATTTCAAGGTAAATGAATCTAATATAACGTCAGGAGTTCGAGACCAGCCTGAGCAAGAGTGAGACCCCCATCTCTACAAAATATAGAAAACTTAGCCGGATGTAGTGGCATATGCATGTAGTCCCAGCTACCCCAGACGTTGAGGCAGGAGGATCACTTGTGCCCAGGAGTTTGAGGCTGCAGTGAGCTATGATGATGCCACTGCACTCTAGCCCAGGCAATAGAGCAAGAATCTGCCAATCATTCTATCAATAAATAAAAAAATAAAAATAAAAAGTAAATAAAAAATAAAGGAAGCTGTCAGAGATTACTGGGGCTGACCTAAAAGTCAGTGAGGCTCCTGCTGGCCAAAGTTGGGGCTATTTGGCCATGAAGAGAAATAGTAACTGCAAAGGCCTGAAGCAAAGCAAATAAGCTTAAATCTGTGAGTTTATAACGATACTTAAAAAAAGAGAAACCTCATTAGCTGCCTTTTGAGAGTGTTAGCAAACCATCTTATTTTGCAAACTGGTAAATAAAGGAAAAGGATCAAGCATTTGTCTTGCCTTTGCTATGTGAACTGTACCTCAGGGTAACCAAATAGTTGATGAGGAGAAGTTGCTCTTTGTAGAAGTCTTTTAGATCATAAATGAAGAATGATAAAATCAGAATATCATCACTTTGCAAACCCTAATGAAATGATGACCTAATTAGCTTGGATGATGATCATTAGTGGTTGCAAATAGCATTAAAAAAGACAGGTGCCTATTGATTTAATCGGCGCTCTGGATTAAACTACCATCTACAGAAAATACAGAGAATAAAACAACATTTAAGTATTACTACGGGGATCAATCTGCAAGATCTAGTCGGTGGGCAATTTATAGGAAAATGGCCTGTGTTTTTTTTTCCTTTTTTTAAATTTCAAAATATTAAGGGAGTACCAATGTTTTTATTACATGGATACCTTTTATAATGCTTAAGTTGGGGCTTTTAACGTGCTCATCACCTGAATAGTGTTCATTGTACCTGATAGGTAAGTTTTTACCCCTCCCTCCTTCTTGACATCCAGTTACCTTTACATCTCTTTGTGCCCATGTGTACCCATTGATTAACTCCCAATTATTGGGAAGTACATGTGGTCTTTGTTTTTCCATTCCTGGAATATTTCAATTAGGATAATGGTCTCCAGTTCCATCCAAGTTGTTGCAAAAGACTTTATTTCGTTCTTTTTTATGTTATATCTATATCACATTTTCTTAGTGCACTCGTGAATTGATGGGCATTTAGGTTGATTCCACATTTTTGCAATTTTGAATTGTGCTGTGATAAATATTTCAGTGCAGTTGTCTTTTTGATAAAATGACTTCTTTTCCTTTGGGTAGATACCCAGTAGTTAGATTGCTGGGTCGAATGGTAAGACTACATTTATTTCTTTAAGAAATCTCCATACTGTTTTCCACAGAGGTGGTTCTCATTTGCAGTCCCACAAACAGTGTATAAGCATTCCTTTCTCTCTGCATCCATGCCAGCACCTATTGGTTTTTGAGTTTTTAATAATGGCCATTCTGACAGGGGTAAGGTGTTATTTCATTGTAGTTTTAATTTTTTTAAAAAATAAGTGCCAAAGGGGAAAAAGAGAGGGACAAGTAAGCTATAAGATTAAAAGACACACCAAACTTTAATCTGGATACTGATTCAAACAAAGAGACTGTTAAAAAAAAACACTTATGAGACAATCAGAGAAATTTGAACCCTGAATATTTGATGGTATTAAGAAACAAATGTTCTTGGATAATGGTTTTGTGGTTATGTCAAAAAGGGAGTCCTTGGCTGGGTGTGGTGGCTCATTCCTGTAATCCTAGCACTTTGGGAGGCCAAGGTGGGAGGATCAAGTGATTGAGGCCAGGAGTTCAAGACCAGCCTGAGCAACATAGTGAGACCCCCATCTCTACAAAAAAATTTTAAAAATTAGTCAGGTGTGGTGGCACATGCCCGTAGGCATAGGCTGGTCTTTAACTCCTGGCCTCAAGTGATCCTCCTGCCTCGGCCTCCCAAAGTGCTAGGATTACAAGCATGAGCCACTGCACCCAGCTGGAAATAAAATATTTGTTAAATAATTGATTACCTGCATAGTCCCCTCGCTCACTTTCTTCAAATCTATTTAAATGTCACCTTATCAGTGAGGCCTTTCCCGAAGACTCTGTACAAAGTAGCACATTTCCTCCTGTCTACACACACAGAGACTATTACTATATCTCCTCACTTTTGTTAAAATAGAGATCATACTGACAGAATGGACTCTTTGTGGCAATAAAATACCAAATTATAAACAGGATTTAAGGTCATGCCAGGAAAGGGTTAAATACCCCTATACCTAAAGAATAAACTATGTTCTAACTACCACAAGGGTTTTCTTTTTTTCTAGCAGCTAAACAAGCACTGGCCTCACGATAAGCAATACTGAAACAACTGCAGCTCATCCACCACTGGATGCTAATTGACCCCGGTTGCACAAGGCATAACTACAGCTTTCATTGAACAAGAGACTGATTTCAGTAACTTTCTCTTGGTAAGAGATCACTGACCATGGACTGGTTCTGGCTGGTTTACAGAGGCTGTGAGCTGAGTGCCTTTAAGTCCCTGCTTCATCTTTTGATGTATAGGGCTTAACTGAAATACATTTATATGTTAAGTTTCCATCCCCTAGTGAACACGGGACCTATGTAACATGCATGTTTGCTTATTATACATGTACGTGTCCTCCCATTCATGAATGTTCATAGCTCCTCCTATAACCTGTTGAATATGTATACTTAGCCAACCTCTTCAGCATAAATTTCTCTCTGAACCTCCCTCCCTCAAAGTTCCTGTCTCTGGTTTCCTCTGCTTCCCTGCCCGAAGGCTGTGATCCCCTTCTTAGGAAATAAAGCTTTCCTCTTCTATATTTATAGGACTCCGGATTTTAAGTTGACAGTTTTTAAAATTGTACTTATCACCATTTGACATGGTATATATTTATGTATTTATCTATTTCCCCCCTTCCCTGTAGATTGTAATTTCCATAAAGGCAGAGACTTTGTTTTGACACTGTATCCTCAGTGCCTTGGATCAGTGCTTGATTCAATAGCACTTCTTGGGTAAACTAATAAACCAATTCTGATCAGACAGTATTCCCTGTACTACCACAAACACTGCCAGGGGTTCCATGAGATTACAGCATAATCGAGAGAAGCTCGCCAGTAAGCACCCTAAATTCCTCTTCATGCTCCAAATGCTCCATGCGAGGAACTGCAAAACATCGGCGTTGCCCATTTCATTTCTGCCTGTATTTTTTTTTTTTTTATGAGACGGGGTCTCGCTGTGTGGCCCAGGCTGGATCGTCGCGCACTATAGCCTCTAATTCTGGGTTCAAGAGATGCTCCCGCCTCAGCCTCTCGAGCGGCTGGGACTACAGGAGCCCGCCACTTGTGCAACACCGCACCCGGCTTGCCCCTAAAATTTAACCATAGAACTGACAGCTCAGGCCAATGCAGTGAGTAAAAATATTTAGCAAGCCAGGAGGGCGTGGTGGCGCACAGCTGTAGTCTTAGCTACTAAGGAGCCTTAGGCGGGAGGACTGCTTGTGCCTAGGAGTTCGAGGCTGCAGTGAGCTATGATGGAGCCACTGAACTGCAACATAGGCGACAGAGAGACCTCGTCGCTTAAAAACCTTCGGACGTTAACCAAAACGGATTTACTTGACTCTACGTTGCACGGACATCGAGTTCAAGAACAAAGGCTATCTCCCAGTATGCAGGGCCGGGAACTACAGCCTTAGTCCACTCCCTTGCGACCACACGATTCAGGATTGGCAGAGGCTCTGCAAGCACCCCCTGGGCGGAGCAGCAGCGCGCGCATGGGCAGTGGCGGCGTCTCAGGAGACGAACAGGGTGGAGCGAGTAGGGGCGGGGCCGGGCTCCCCCGCCCAGTAGGCTCAGGATTGGCCAACGCTCTGCCGGCACCGCCCCTCTCGGGGTGGGGCGCGCGCTTGGGCGGAGGCATCCCCGGAGGCGTGTGGGGTGGAGCGAGGCGGGAGGGGCCGGGTGTCCTCCCGCCCACCTGGCTCATGATTGGCCAATGCTCCTCAGGCTCCGCCCCTCTCGGGTTGCGAAGCGCTCTTGGGCGGGGATGGCCCCAGAGGCGCGTGGGACGGGCGGGGCAGAGGATGATGCCGGGGGCTGACCTGCCGGACTAGGGTTGTGGCCGAGGGATGGCGAACGTGCGAGTGGCCGTGAGGGTCCGGCCCCTCAGCAAGAGGTGAGTGTAGGTGGGAGGGGGCGCCTGAGACGTCAAGGGAACTGAGAGGAGCGCGACGTCCCCGCCTACCCCTCAAGAGATTCTGGCGCGGAGAAATCAGACACAAAGTGACCCGGGGGTTCAGTGTCCGGAAACGGTGAAGGCCTGGCGGGACAGGGCCTCTGGCGAGCTTTCGCGTCGTGCTGTGGGCGATAGCGGTTCCCATATGGCCTAAGAGGAGGGCCGCCCCGTGTGAATATCCCGGGCGTCCTGCCAGCAGGAGTTTCGAGGGACCGCTGCTCAAGTCTTGAGGCACCGGCTTGGGCCTTTCTCCCTCGGCTGGTTGAGAAAGGCTGGGAGAGGGGTGGGCAGTCTCCTCTTGTCTCCTTGGTGGCTCTGGAGTGCCCATGAGGACCGAGGCAGAATGGTGTGTGTTTCTGGGAGCACGTGAGTTTCTCTGCGAAGATGTGGAGAAAGCAGATTGTAAGGGCGTTGAGAGGGAAATTGAGGCCCAGAGAGATCGTGGTTTCAAGTATGCTGACAGCTGAGTTGATCAAGGGCAGAACTGGGAAGTAGGGGAAGTTATTCCCATCTCTTTCTTCAGCGTCCTGAGTGCTCGCTTCCTCATGGGTAAATCTGATCCTGCACCTCTCCGCTCTTGAGGCATCCAATGTCCAGCCACATAATTTCTTCTCTTTCTCAATAATTTTCCGCTCATGTTTGGAAAGTCAGGGAAGGCTTTGCAGAAGGATTGGTATTTGAACTGTTTTTTTAAAGATCTGTTAGAGTTTGCTGATGGAGAAAGTGTTAAGAGCCCTTTATGTAGTAAGAAATATTAATACCAAGAGCAAAGGACTTAGGCTGTTAGGGAACGGAGAAAAGTTTTATTTTGGGGGGCGGTGTTGTGGGAGAGGGAGTGATAGAAGATAAAGCTGGTACAGCGTGGGTTTGGGACCAGAAGGCACATATTGGAATCATTTGGGAAGTTTAAAAATTTCCAGGACAGGCCGGGTGCAGTGACTGACGCCTGTAATCGTAGCATTTTGGGAGGCTAAGGTGGGAAGATCCCTTTAGGTCAGGAGTTTGAGAGCAGCCTGAGGGAGACCCCATCACTACAAAAAATAGAAAAATTATCTGGGTGTGGTGGTGCACACCTGTAGTCCCAGCTACTTGGGAGGCTGAGGCAGGAACAGTGCTTGAGCCCAGTGGTTTGAGGTTACTGTGAGCTATCATGACGCCATTGCACTCTTGCCCAGGCAACAAAGTGAGACTCTGTCTCAAAAAAAAAAAGTCCAGGACATGAAAAGAATTTGTCACTAGTGGGGATTATGTTTGTCCTCCTGTAGAAGTGATTGGCTTTGAAAAGTCTTGTAATTAACAGAATAATGAGAAGAGTAATGAGAAGGGGGAAAGAAACAAAAAGAAAAGAATAGGAAAAGGGCAGAAGAGGTACAATGAAGAAAGAAGGAAAGCAGCAAGTGCCTAAACTGTTGTGCTTTGATTAGTAAATGGCTTATGACAGACATCTGGCTTCTGCATAACTGGATGTGGGGTGGCTCAGGAATGGGGTAGGGGTCGGGGGTAGGATTCACAGGTGCAGCTTCTACCCAGGAGGTAGCCTCTGGTAGATCCTGTTTTTGCAAAACTATTCTTTTTGGGTTCTTAGGATAACAGTATTGACCAGTCCTAACAGTAACTTCTCAGTTCCTTGGAAACTGGAAATTTATAATAGCATTGATTAGATTAAGAGAATGGTGTTGAAATTGGGTTGTTACTGGCAGCGATGGTAGAGGATAACATATGTCATGAAACAAAAGTGAAAGGAAAAGAAGAGCACAACAATTTATTTACTTTTAGGTCAAGTTAAGCACCTTAAACAGCAAGAGGTAGAATGCCAAGACTGCAGATATCCAGGTGTGAGCAGATACCGATAAAACCCAGTGTGGCTCTAGCTAAGAAGTCCAGACCCCTTCTCTCTTCTCCCAGAATCCTTCAGAGATGGCAGCTTATACTCCAAGGTGTGTTAACATCTACAGTCTTTGCTGAGGCTTATCTGAATGTGAGGAATCTGCTCATGATGTGGTTTGTTCCAACCTTCAAATCATTGGTACAGATTCAGTTAACAAAGTCATCAGATCTGATGTTGTACTTGGGAAGAAATCTTATAGATGATCTGGCCCAAGCTTCCATTTTTTGTTTTTCCAGATGAGAAAATGGTCTTGTTTAAGGCCTAAAAGTAGTAGAACCAAGATTTGATTCACCAGACCACATTGCTCCTTTTTTTTTTTCTTTCCCCATCAGTCAGCTCTTCATCTTTTTCACCAGCTCCTCCTGCGAGGTTATCGCTGCCAAATAAACGTGAGGCTAGGACAGCCCAGGTGAGGCTCCTTACTTAAATGCCTCTCCCCCTGGGGAGGACGCCTGGCCCCTCTACTGTAGGCTTGGCTGAGGGGAGGAGGAGTAGGCTGAGCCCACCTTCCAGGAAACCAAGCCAGGCTCCTCCTTGAGACTACAGAAGAGTTGCCTTCTTTCTCAAATGCTCATTTATTCAGTAGGACTAGAATTAACCCTCAATAAAATGATAGTTCTGTACAGGAAATGTTTCTGGTGTCGTCCCCTCTATCTCACAGTTGTTTCCCATAATCAGAAATTCCGTATCTCATAAAGAGATAGTGCCCCTTGTCTATCTAAAAGCATTCACTATTGAGAGAAGATGTGTGGTCTGCTAATACCGTAGGCTCTGGAACACTCCCCACTGTGCTGTCCGAAGTTACTTTTCACACACTATATAGCTTTCTGTTCCTCTTCTTTTTTTATTTATTTTATTTTTATTTTTTTTGAGACAGAGTCTGGCTCTGTTGCCCTGGCTAGAGTGCCATGGCATCAGCCTAGCTCACAGCATCCTCAAACTCCTGGGCTCAAGCGATCCTCCTGCCTCAGCCTCCCAAGTGGCTGGGACTACAGGCATGCGCCACCATGCCCGGCTTAGTTGTCCAGATAATTTCTTTCTATTTTTAGTAGAGACGGGGTCTTGCTCTTGCTCAGGCTGGTCTCGAACTCCTGACCTTGAGCGATCCACCTGCCTCGGCCTCCCAGAGTGCTAGGATTACAGGCGTGACCCACCGTGCCCGGCCCCTCTTCTTTTTTTAAATCTGTAAAATAGGGATAACTACTTCAATCGTTTTTATGAAATTAAATACACGAGTACATTATAGATATTTAGGGCCTGGCTCATTTTAAGTGTTTACTAGGATGTTCACTATATGAATAACAACTATGTTCCTCAGGCCCCTGTACTTGGTTGTCTGGTTTTCAAAAGTTTTTACAAGGAATAGATATTAAGTGATAACAGTTTGGTTATGTTCCCCTCTAGGATAGTGATTCTTAAACTATTAGTATACGTAAAATCCACCTGTGGAGCTTGTTATACTGCAGCTTGTTAACATTCCTGGGCCCCCCAAACAGAAATTTGAATTAGCCCCTCTCCTATCACCATAATTCTGCTGTGGGCAGCCCGTGGACTTACCCCTTTTCAAAACCTTTAACCCTAATGAATGAATGCCTATTGGTATATCCCAGAGGGAGGCGTTAGTAGCAGCTACTCTGTCTTATTTAAGCCTCCACCTCAGTAGGTTTAAATAGAGCTCTTTAAGGCTAGCACTTATGAAAGGCTGGTGCCCTTTCTATTCTGTTTAACTTTAGCCCTCATTTTGTTCTAGGATATTTTGGAACTACTAGGTTACCGATGGCAGTGGTCTAGGTAGGGGAGAAGCAGCATCTCACCCTCCTACAGTGTCACGTCTTTCTGCTAAGAGGTCAAGTTTGGGACACTTTTTCTTTTTTCTCGTTTGCTGCTTTATGCGAGAGAGTCCCAAATGAATCTTCACAAAAAGGCAAATTTTTAAAAATTGGATAATAGATTTTTTTGTCTTTGAAACAGGGTCTTTCTCTGTCACCTGGGCTAGAGTGCAGTGGTGTCATCATAGCTCACTGCAACTTCAAACTTCTGGGCTTGAGCAATCCCCTTGCTTCAGCCTCCCTAGTAACTGGGACTATAGGTGCATGCTACTGCACCCAGCTAATTTATTTTTTTGTAGAGATGGAGTCTCACTATGTTGCCCAGACTTGTCTTGAACTCCTGGCCTCAAGGGACCCTCCTGCCTGAGCCTTCCAAAGTGCTAGGATTATAGGCATGAGTCATGGTGCCTGGCCCCAGATAATAGATTTGAAAATTTTATTGTATGATTTTTTTTCTTTATTGTCCTAATTTACCATAATTGTTGTATTTTATAGTGGGTAGAGGGATAATAATAATAAACCAATATTAAGATACAGAAAGAAAAAAGTGTTATAAAATGTTAACACCAAAGATGAAAGATTATCTGAGGTCTGGGGGTAGGGGAAATGGGCAGTTTTAGCTTCCAATGGGAAGATTATAATTTTGAAGGATTAAAAATATCCCTCCCACTTTAAGTACCAACTAGTATGAAGTGGGCAAGAAAAGTACATTAGGGCCTTGAGGAAATTTAAGTGACAGAAATATCATTACTTGGGAGGGAGAAATTTTCTATCCAGGACTTTATCCTGGACTCACTGACAGATTTTTTTTTTTTTAAATGTTAAATCTAAAGACCTCTGTCTCACTGTGCTCCCCCATGACCAATCCTCTATTTCTGTGGTTCCCCAACCCCGGGGGGCCACAGAGCTCCACCACACCGCATCCCCCTCCCCTGTCCTGTCCGTGGAAAAATTGTCTTCCCTGAAACTTAGGAAGGGGGGGAGTTGCACAACAGGAGGTGAGCAGCAGACAGGTGAGTGAAGCTTCATCTGTATTTACAGCCACTCCCTTCCCCATTGCTGGCATCACCCCAAATACTTGGAAAAATTATCTTCCATGAGACTGGTCCCTGGTGCCAAAAAGGTTGGGGACCACTGGTGCTCTACATCACAGCCTGGGAAGCCTGAGGAAGGATAAAAATGAGACTGCTAAAGGTGTTGTCTTAACTTTCAGGTCCCAGGCTGGGAGTAATTTGATTGATAACTTTCACTGTAGTGGAGGAGGTGATTATTATTTCATTTTATTTTATTATTATTATTTATAGAGATAGGGTCTCACTTTATTGCCCAGGCTAGGCTGCAGTGGTGTGATCATAGCTCACTGCAACCTCCAGCTCCTGGGCTCAAGAGATATTCCTGGCTCCCCTATAGCTGGTACTACAGGCTCACGCCACCACACCTGGCCAATTTTTTTTTTTTTTTTTAATGTTCTGTAGAGAAAGGGTCTCACTTGTTCCCCAGGCTGGTCTCGATTTCCTGGCCTCAAGCAGTCCTCCTGCCTTGGCCTCCCAAAGTGCTGAGATTACAGGTGTGAGCCATTTTGCCCATCTGCCAATTAATGTAATTCTCATCTATTAACTTTATGGTCTTCAGCTGAAGCTCTTATCAAAAAAGACGGGTTTCAGGTAGATGGGTTTCAGGTATGTGAGTCACCTGGATTAAGTCTATTTAAGTGAATGTAGAGGTTGGTTAGTTGTTAACATTGTTACTATGTAACTGCAATACGCAAGATTCTTAAGGATCTTGGCGCTCATTCTGATTTAAGGAGATGTAAAGAAAGGATTTGAGAAATACATTCTCAGGGTCTCAACAGAAAGGACTCTAGTACCTTTTTCATCAATATCCATGTTCAAAATCCCAGAGAAAATGCGAGATGATGCTGTGTTATGTGCTGGGCCAAGGATACTCTCTAGAGTTTCTAACCCTGACTTCTAAGATATAGTTAAGAGCCCAGGCTTTGTGGTCAGACAAATCTGGGTTTACATCTCAGCTTTGCCACTGCTTTTGGCAATTTACATAATTTCTCTCAGCTTCCATCTGTAAAATGAAGATATGTTAGGAAGCTACGTCAGGAGGGTATGTTAGGATAGCATAAGATGAAGTACAGTATGTAGTGCACCTGATACAGTGCCTCATGCATAGAAGGTGCTCAGTAAGTTGTGACTTTTAGCTGTTCCAGAGTCAAATTCTAATGATCCAGGGAAACATGCCAGCTAGCGGTCTGCTTGACATGATGTTTACAGCTATTTATGGAGACACACCCTTATGGGTACAGCAGAAGAGAAACATTTTGTCCCACTAGCGCTGGTCTCAGCTGCTTTTTTTCTTGATTTTTTTTTTTTTTTTTTAAAAAGCAACATTTCTTCTCATATGGGTTTGGGTCTTCTTTCTAGGGAGACCAAAGAAGGGGGAAGAATTATTGTGGAACTTGATGGAAAAGTGGCAAAAATCAGGAATTTAAAGGTAAGCCTGAAATTGTTTTCTATTTTCTTTCCACCAGGGAGCTAGTATTATTACAGGGACTTCTGGGGTGCAGGTGTATATGTGAATGTGTTTAGAGTTGGGAATGGAAGGGTGTATAAGGGGAATTGTGGGAAGAGTTTGGACTAATCATAAAGCAAAGTAAAAAATAAACCAGGAAATAAGTGTAGGGCATTTGGTTGCTACAGCCTAAATTTTATCAAATGGGGCACAACTGTTTTGAAAATTGGTTGGTAGCTGCTTTGAAAGTAAACACAGGGGATGTTATGGGGGCCACGGTTAGCTTAAATCATGCTGGGGGCAATCCACATGTCTACTTGACTCACCTGACCATCGGTTAGACTTTGTCCCAACCCTTTCTTTTTTTTTTTTTT